>OY720031.1:5369337-5520516 GCA_963082485.1 Eudonia mercurella
ATCTCTCCGTGTTAAACAAGTGCCTGGAACTCGGCTCTTTTCCGGCTGTGTGGAAACGAGCTACCATTGTCGTTCTTAGGAAGCCGGGAAAAGAAACATACAGTGTACCAAAGTCTTACCGTCCCATTGGCCTCCTTCCTTTGCTTGGGAAGATTTATGAGAAGATGCTGGTTGGGCGACTAAAATATCACCTATTACCAAAGATGAGCCCACACCAATATGGTTTCATGCCACAGAGGAGCACCGAAGACTCCCTCTATGCCCTCGTTAATACTATTAGAACAAACCTAAAGCGAAAGAAAATTGTCACCTTAGTTTCGCTAGACATAGAGGGAGCCTTCGACAGTGCCTGGTGGCCGGCGATCAAAGTTCGACTCGCTGAAGAGAATTGTCCAGTCAACCTGCGAAGAGTGTTTAGCGATTATATGTGCGACAGAAGGGTTTTACTACGATACGCAGGTGAAGAGGTTGAGCGCGTCACAACAAAAGGGTGCGTCCAAGGGTCCATTGCAGGACCTATTTTATGGAACCTGCTACTGGACCCTCTGCTAAAGGAATTGGAGAAACGCGAGGTCATAGCCCAAGCCTTTGCAGATGACGTCATCCTTCTGTTCATAGGAGAGACCGGGAGGGAAATTGAAGAAGCGGCAAATCCTACTTTAGCACGTGTTGAGGAGTGGGGTGTCGAAAATAAGCTCAAATTCGCAGCACACAAGACTAACAGCCTAACAATTACAAACAAGCTGAAATTCGACACCCCTCGCCTCAACATGGGCGGAATAGCGATTCAAGACCGTGCCGAAATTAAACTCCTGGGCCTCACGATCGACCGAAAGCTGACCTTTAACCAGCACGTGGCTAATGTATGTAGAAAAGCGGCAAACATATACAAACACTTATCACGGGCCGCGAAGGTGAACTGGGGACTGAACCCGGAGGTGGCTAGGTCTATTTACATAGCCGCCGTGGAACCCGTTGTGACCTACTCGGCTGCGGCCTGGTCCTCAGCCGCGGACAAGATAATGACGCGTAAGCAGCTGGGAGCGTTGCAACGGGGATTCGCGCAGAAGATGTGTAGGGCGTATCGGACCGTCTCACTCAACTCTGCTCTGGTGCTGACCGGGACACTCCCCCTGGACCTCCGGATTAAAGAGGCAGCCGCCCTCTATGAGGCCAGGAAAGGGGTGCCCCGACCCGATCTACGCGGCAGACACATAGAGACGCCACACTCTGCACTGAAACAACCACATCCGGCAGAACAGACAACGCTTGAGCTCACGCCTATCACGCAGGACATTCAGATAGACTCACACATGCACGACATCCGCATCTACACGGACGGCAGCAAGATCGACGGCAAGGTTGGAGCGGCGCTATCCTTGTGGAATAGCGCCGGCGAAACCAAAGCCGTAAAGCTTGCATTGCCGTCATACGCCACCGTGTATCAGGCTGAGCTCCTTGCCTTACACAAAGCCTCGGAAATGTTGCTAGCTAGAAAGGAAAGTAGTTTTGGCATTTATAGCGACTCCATGGCAGCTCTCCAGACAGTCATAAACGTGACATCCCTCCACCCCCTTGCAGTAGAAATGCGCAACAATCTTAAACTTGCATTAAAACAGCATAAAACTGTCGCTTTATACTGGATTAAAGCGCACGCGGGGTTGGAGGGAAACGAGAGAGCCGACCAACTTGCCAAGGAAGCCGCTATAAAGTCCAAAAAGAAACCGGACTACGACGCGTGCCCCATTTCATTTGTCAAGAGAATCATCAGAAGTGAGTCTCTTGAGAAATGGAACGAAAGGTACGTGTCCAGCGACACAGCCGAGGTGACCAAGTTATTCTTCCCAGACGCCATAACAGCTTACCAGACCACCCGGAAGCTGACACATACGCACCTCACCACACAGGCTCTCACGGGCCATGGCGGGATGTCTGCATACTTGAACAGGTTCAAGTGTAAGGATAGCCCGTCATGTGCCTGTGATCCTGATACTCACGAAACCCTTACACACATTCTCTCCGAGTGCCCTATACACGCTCTGGAGAGGCTGAACATAGAAATCCAAGCAGGTGTGAAAGTTGAACCGGCCAACTTTGCGACTCTCATATCAGGCAAATATAGAGATAGCTTTTTAAAATACTGTGTCAAAGTTATAGAGATAGTGAGAATACGAAACAAAACTTAGAAAATAATTATCGAATAGATTAATAAAATAGAAAGGACATTTGTACCTGCGAGTACAAATGTCGTATTTCAAATAAAAATTACATAGTAATAAAATTATATACATGATTTCTGTACCAACTAATACATATAAAGTAAGAAAAAACATGTAACTAATTTTAAGCTGCCCAAATGAGAAAATGTAAAATAGCGATAAATTATAAATAAGAAAAACTGTAATTAAAATGTGTCTTGAAAAACTTATTTACCCTAGATATTTAAAGATGTATATAAATGTATATATGTAAAATAAAATAAATATATTAGATAGACTAGGTAAATAAAAGGCAGACCACCTACAGCCTTGGAATAAAAGATGACGAATGAATGTGAAGAATGCGGAATAAAAGTGCGAGAGGAATAAAAGCGAGAACTAGTATGAATGAGAATTGCAAAAACAGGCTCCGATGATGTTGGAGGAAGAATTTTATATAAAAAAAAAAAAAAAAAAAAAAAAAAAAAAAATAATTTGTGGATAATTTGTCAACAAACGCCAGAATTTGTAGGTGCTTCTATGAAAAGTTATATAAACTTCTTTTTTTCCCATAGTAAATGTACAATCGCGTACATGAAGCTTATTGATATTGTGAATAAACGACTTAAAAGGCATAAAGAGTGCAAGTAAGTCATATACGTAGTGAATCGGATACATAATGGATGAAAATGAAACGAAATCTTACTAATATTATTAATTAATGTGAAGTTTGGATGTCTGTTACTGCAGTGTCTACCACTGCAGTGGTTGAAGCGTGATTGAGGAAGTAAGTTAGGAAGGTTGGTACAATAAGTTAGGACCTGGAGTTTTATACATGACGTTAATTTACTGTCGTCAAACGAAAAAAGTAAACTGGTAGGTAGTTAATTTATAAATAGGCTCATTTTAATGCTGTTCAATTCAATAACCTATTCATAGACTGAACGGAATGTTTCTCGATCATGAAATGCGGTCCATGATTGTATTTTGTTCTGTGCTTAACAAGAAATATATAAGTACATAAATTAAATTTGATTAAATGCTACTTTAATTAAGTCCTTGCGCGCCATATGTACGCACGGTCGTACGTAAGGTGGCCCGCTAATTATACCTACAGCGCGGGACGGTTATATTAATTAAGTACCTACTAATATTAAGTACTTGCTTCCGCTCGCGGTTTCACCCGCATGGTTCCCGTTCCCGTGGGATTGCCGGTATAAAAAGTATCCTATGTCTTATTTCAGGACTTAACCTATGTGTGCCAAATATCACCCCGATCCGTAAAGTGGTTGAAACGTGATTGAGTAACAAACATCTAAACATTCGCATATTTTTTTATATTAAATAACTAGTAAAACCATAGTTAGGTAGGTACCTATTTATATTTTTAAAATGTTTACGTTACGTAATGTGACCACACCTATGTACCTACATACTCATTCAAATTCGCACAAAATTTATAATAGTGTCATAGTTTATTGACTGAGCCTATGTTTTTATCTATCGTTAAGAAAAATAGGTAAGTTCTTATATAAAGATATAAGAATAGAAGAAAGAGGCAAACGAGCAAGCGGGTCACCTGATGGGAAGCAATCACCGCCACCCATGGAGACCCTCAAAACCAGAGGAATCGCAGATGCGTTGCCGGCCGGTAAAATTAGTAAATACTAAAAAGATAGAACGACATATTTACACTTGTGTGAACGACTTTATTTCGTACTCTAAAAAAACATTGCACTTCGCTGCACTTGTAGTCTTTCAAAGAGATAACAGATGGCGCTGAATAGTAGTTTCATCAGTTTCAATACCAAAATAACAAATGTTGAAAAAATTTCCACGAGCAGGATTTGCACCTGCACCCTTCTGACATTCCGGGTCAGGTGCTCTTCCAATTGAGCTATCGTGGTTCTAACCAGCCCGCCGAAATTATTCAACACTTTTTACTTTGAAAGCCAAAAGCGGCCATTCAATGTCAACAATTACCGTCACTAACATTAAAAAGGTCGACTTAACGGACTGCACATACATACATCCAACTGCTTATAGCGGCGAAGGCTCACCACCTATCATGCTGAGCACATGTGCAGTAGTAATTTGGTGAAACACGGACTGTGGCAGTAGTAGCTTTCGCGGTGCTAACTGCCTAGTCTCTGACTAACCCTCTAGGGACAATAGTCGTGAATAAACATATATGTAACTACTCTACTTGTAATAGCTAAAGTCTTTAGAGTGCTGTAGACCTTAGTAGGTATTTAAAGTTTATTTCTCAAGACACTAGCATAGTAGATAGGTACTAGTTTAATGGGTACGTAGATTTATCTATGAAGGCGTGTGATTGTTAAATTATTGCTCATAACTATTTTTAGTTTTAGTATCATTAAAAACTTTTATGCAGCTTAGCGACGAGCCCAGGACTACAGAGCATCTTGTTCAATTATTACGCTTAATTGCCTTTGATTAGTTCACTTATGGAATTGTGATTTTTAGAAGTAAAGTACCTGTAATATTTTGAAATAAAGAGATTATGTGCGATAAAGAGTCAGACATACGTACACACATTAAAGTCAGATATTCACGTTATCATTAAATGCTTATGTACGCGACTGTACATGTTGTTGTATGGAAAAAAGAAGTTTATATAACTTTTCATAGAAGCACAGACAAATTCTGGCGTTTGTCGACAAATTCCGACAAATTATCCACAAATTATCAATCAAATCAATAGTAATCAGATTTTCGTTACGATCCGTAGTTTCAGAGATACAAGGTGGCCACGCCAGGATGAGCGCTCATCCTCGCGGGGCCACCTTGAACTCCTTATAACTTTTGAACGGTGGACCGACAAATTCTAAGATTTCACGACCGATTCCGACAAATTATTGACAAATTATTGATGTAATCAGATCTTCGGTTTAAGAGAAAAAAGGTGGCCACGTCAAGATGAGCGCTCATCCTGGCAGGGCCACCTTGAACCCCTTATAACTTTTGAACGGTGAACCGACAAATTCTGAGATTTCACGACAAATTCCGACAAATTATCTATAAAGTCAGATTTCCAGTTGGTGATGGTGGCCACACCAAAATGAGATGAGCCACACCTACAGGAGTAGGGCAGCTAGTACTCCTCAATCATTTGAATAATAGTGTAAAAATTAGGTGAGCATTTATCCATTTTGGGAAGCAAATAATATTATTTGTACAGTCATTTAATTTATTTGGTACTTAGGTAGGCTTTGGGTCTAAAAAATATTTCTGGTGAGCGTTTAAATTATACCCATTCAAATTGACGTTTGTGTGACGTTGACGAAACAATATTTAACTATATAATGCTTAAATAGTTTTTATGAATAAGGGGGTAAAAATATACACATATTAAGTAGAAAAAAAAATAACAAACTGACTAAAGATTTTGTGGACAAACGCCGACGCCAACAACACACCCTTTTTTCTCCACGAATTTGGACAAAATTGCTGATTGCAAATTTAATGATTGTGGGTTCCTTTGATGATAATGTTGCTATTGATAATAAATTAAACTGGGATAATAGAATGTTTGTTACCATATTGACATGTCCGGTCGGCTCAAGTTTTGTGTAGGTATTTATTATGTACTCTACTCTATTTAAAATCAGTTTTACGCCTCTGTTATTAGAGTATTATTTACAATGTTAATTAAATGTGACGAAAAAGTATTCTACTACAGCTAACCACTAGGAGATATTTCCCGTAATTTCGGTTTGTTCAAAGCTGGTAAACGGCGGGACAAGCAAAAATGGGCTACTTCCGGTTATTGAAATGTGAATAATTAATAATTTTAAGCTTAATTATTTAAAGATTATTGATTTAAACACAAATTAAATATATTTAGATACCTATGTTAAACAAAATAATAAAAAGATATTCATAATAAAGTCCCAATACAACTTCGAAAACGTGGGACAGCGTAAAAGTGAAAGGTACTCTTTGAAATGAAAATGCCCATAAGATGATGTTAGGTTAGCTAATTTCGTAATAACTTAAGACAGAAGGTCCCAAAAGTAGGGACTTAATAAATTAACCGACTTGGTATTACATGGATCTCACAACTTTTTACGGTAGAAGAACTGAGTTGCTTGCGAGACTTGATTTTTTTTACAAGTTTGTTTTGATGGTATGAATATTTCTTGTAAATAATAAATGTATCCAAGCTCTTTGTTTGTACAAATAAAAATCCAAAACATAGTTTTTCATAAATATATTTTAAAATTTACACAAAAATACCACATAATTATCATATATTCATATAAATTTAACTTAGTAAAAGAACAATAATATATTAATTTGAAATAACCTAATAAACCACTAAAAGTCTGTAAGTAGCAGTATTAAGCAAGTCGCTAAAATGATGTGGAATGGCTAATTAATTATTGTTAGGTACATGACAACACTGAAAAGTTTAAATGCTTGTAGTTACTTTCATAACATAAAATGTTCGACCGTCACATCATAAAAAATAAATGAACCGAGTTAATAATGGCTGGAACAAATATATGTACTCAATAATCAAAAGCAAGGCGTATATAGGTACTCCTTTATTTTTACACACTTCCCGTGAGAAAAGCTTTAACAACTCTTTGTGTTTGTTACCATATAAACGGAAGAAACAAACAGGTGATTTATTTACCCATTAATTGATGAAAATCAGCCGTTATTAATATTAAGGGTGCGCCGACTAAAAATTGCCAAAAATGCAGTCACGGTTATGTTGATATAATTGAAAATACTATCGTATTAAATAAACAAAATAGTTGATTACAGTACTAAAATTACAGCCTCCCCAGGACGTACAGACAGCAACATAGTAATTATTGAAGAAAAATAAGAAAATAAATATGCTAGTTTTAACTAAAGGGATATAATAGCAATAGTTGTATAAGAATTACGTTGCTGACTATATGCATCATCTTAAATTGTAAGAAGTCATGAAACAGTCGGTGCAAGCGCATTTCATATTATATTAAAAAGGGATTACTGTGACATTAATAAATCTTTGAAACTTTAAAATTGGCCGAATGTCACTGTTCCGTGCACATGCTTTACATTTCTTATTAGCTTTTTTAAATATTACTAATGCACAAGCCACGATTATATACAATACATCTACATATGCTGAACAAAATACCCTAAGTACCCCTGGCTACTTGGTTATTTCTTAATTCGGCAAATTGAGTAGGCACCGATTACTCAATTAACATTATTGGTATAATTCTAAACATTCAAATTGGACGTTGAACTTTGTGGGATTCATATAAATTTGCGACAAAACATTGTTTGAAATTATTGTCAGCGAGTAGACGTTATCACGAAATAGAAAAGTTCAGATAGCGTTCATAATATATATTTCAGTCAGCAGCTTAAAAGGAAAATATACACATTTAAGCGCGACATATTATGAGAGTAAGAGTTATTTTTGGCAGATCTCAAAACGTTCTCCGCGTAGAGGGTTTACCGTAACCGTAACGTTTGAACTTTTGGCCGCCACAGCATAAAGTGCATCGCCGTGCCCTGTACACCAACTGTGTTGCAACGAGAATAGAGAATTCAAAATTCCCAAATCATTGTTTTGTGTTTTGTAAACTATATGCATTATCTATCATGGAGCAGCCTGTGGCGGTCAAAGGGTTAATTAAAGCGCCGTTAGTCTGTTCTTTGCTATTAGGTGAGTAACGCCTTAGGTCCGTGGTAGGCAAGCTAGATCATGTCGACGGCGGGCATGTTGCCCGGCCACGAGTAGACGGGCGGCAGCGCGGCCGTGTACCGCACGTCGTACATCTGCGCGCGGACGAACTTCTCCGTGTCGAGCGGCTGCGGCTGCACGGACGCCTTGCCTGCAATACAAACGGTTGCATTGTAAATTGCGGCTTGTGGTTTCTTTAATAAATCTTGTAGTTCTTAAGTAGTTTGTTTGTGTGATTATATAAGTGTGTGTATAGTTCGCTTCCTAATAAGTCTATTTTAGTTTATGCATGTCGTGGCAACCTCTAATTAAGACAGCGCCTTAGAATGTAACCCAATATCTGTTGTTTTATAAATGTACATGGTGTTTGTTTTGTTGGTTGTCCTTTAATAATTAAATAAATAAATAAATAAATACAACCCGGCACCTAGAGATAAGATAGCCAGTGCTTTTGGGTGAAATGCACTTCCACCTTCGGCCTTATCATCACTTAACATTTGGTGAGATGAAGGCAAAACGCTTACCTACCCGTAATTAATTAAAAAAAACTCTTCGCACACCATGCGTTTCGGAATTTAGAAAGGGACGGCAACGGCTAGCCCTTGGTCACAGCAGCCCCCCAATTCTGTTATTTATTTTGATCTTAAACTAATCTGGAACGCTATAGTTTCAACGTTTATTATTCCGCTAACTACGAAACTATAGATTTAATTTCGTAGTTAGCATATAGCGAAAACGTTGAAACTATAGCGTTCCAGATTCGTTTCAGATCAAAATAAATAGCAGAATTGGGGGGCTAGGATCGCCAAATGTCAGTTACTACCATTATAGTTAATAAAAAGTTAAAAGAAGTAAAAAAGTAAAAGCGCAATATTTACCAGTTTTATAAGCATGTTCGACGATTTTCTTAGCGATTGTAACTGAGCAATTTTGAATTTGTTCAAGAGGCGGGTACAATCCTCCCTCGTCCAAGTTCTTCTGTGACACGATTCCAGCCAAGGTCTGTGGAAAATATAAGTATGTAATTAAACAGTTTATTTACTTGGGACCAAAACAAAGTAAGAACTCAAATAATGTATTCAAATAATTGTTTTTAATTCACAAAACTATGATATACCTAATAGCACTTTATGAAAGCGACTGTCTTTTCTTTATTTTGTACTCACGAAGGTTAGACTGGAACTTTATGAACAAATGGACACATACTCTGGCTCGCAGGACCTTTAGACCAGACCACCAGTCCAGATCCTCTTGTAGTGTGTGAATATATATATATATATATATATATTCGGTCAGGAGAGAGAGAGATAGATAGATAGTGTGTGACTCACCATACTGGCTACCTAATATTGGCTACCTATTTAAATGGGTCATCAGACTGGTATTTTATTAATTTGTTATTAATATATGAGCTCGAGCGCGCGAATACCAGACAATAGAATTTTAATTGTTATCGGCCACCTGGTGGTCGATCGACGCTTAAGGGGATATTACCATCTGCATCTAATCTCGCCTAACCTCGCATCTAGACTACTTCTGCTTAACATCAGGCAGAGCAGTCATATTGGCATCACATAAAACTGCGCAATATGTATATCTGTTACCTATATGTAAATTTTGTTTTGTTATGTGATATCAATAAATGTTATTACTTTATTTCTTCTTTATTTGCCTAATTTTCTTTTATAGAAAAAAAAAACACACATCATCATCATCATCATCATCAGTTCAATTTATGTCCCCACTGCTGGGGCACGAACCTTCCCTATAAATAGATAAATAGGGAGAACAGGCCATAAACCACCACGCGGGCCCAGTGCGGATAAGTGGTTGTTAACGACTGCTCGTACCTTTCGAAGCATGGAGGAGCTCGAGATGATAAATTTTTGGTCACCCATCCGTTGACCGGCCTTTGCGAAAGTTATTTAACCTCAACACTCGCAGACCGGGCGCGTTAACTACTGCGCCATCGAGCTCCTCTCCTCTTCGAACACTTTAATATTTAATTAAGAAGTGTATGATCAAGTACCTCTGCCGCGAGCAGCATGAAGTCCTCGGAAATGTCGATGATGCCGGCGCAGATGATGCCGAGCGCGAGACCCGGGAAGATGTACGCGTTGTTGCCCTGCCCCGGCCGCAGCACGCGCCCGTCCTTGGTGCGGTAGTCCGGGAACGGCGAGCCTGACGCGAACACGGCGCGGTCCTACCACCAACAAGCGTTTCATTAAGCAATTTGTGTAGTGTATGTCAATAAATGTTCAACCATATGCCATATAATTGATGAATATATCATTCATGAACTGAACATACACCCTTTGTGTTTTATTATGACAATGATTGTTTTGACAACGAAAGAGTTACTTTAGTTATTTTTAAAACTGAAGAAAATACCCATACTTATACAAACATTTCTAAATCGATTCAGTAGCTGATTCTTAGCAAACTACTTTCAGGGTGTGTGTTTATATACTGCCCACGCGCACGAACAGTGCAATTCGCGTGCATCTTAGCAACACTGGACACCTTTGCGAACATATCGTTCCTATAGGCACGCATGCTGCTCGTTCCTAGCTCGCGAACCATTCGCGGCGCGTAGCGTGCACGGTCGGTGCGCGTGCGCAGGTGTATATGTATAAAAGTGATTCTAGTATACTAGGTACATGCAATGTACATAAACGCAATCAATAAATGTGGGGATCCGGTTCATACATCCGTGTTGCTGTATGCCTCCTCGGCGGTGCACTCGGCCTTGCTGGTGGGGTTGGAGAGCGCGAAGATGACGGGTCGCGCGTTGAACGTGCCCATCTTGCGCAGGATCGACGGAGTGAACGCGCCGCCGATCGCCGCCGCGCCTGCAAACGCGAACATACACACATAATCTTACATCTGTAATTATGTACAAGTTTAAAAATATATAAACCTATTGTGTTAGATAGAATGACAAATATTTTTTTAAGTTGACAATTATTAATTACAACAGATATTCGCTCCTGACTTTATCCGTTCGGAAATGTAACCTAGCGAAAAATCACAAAAAGCACATACAAAACATAGACCTTTGCTTATTTATATTATAATATAGCGAGGATTGTTGACTTCAGCTATGCTATCCTAAATACTGTAAAATTACCATCTAAAACTCTGTTTTATTACGAGGTCGTTTCTTGTCTGATCTATACTAATATTATAAGGAGGAAAGATTGTATTTTTGTATGTATGTTTGCAAGGAATAAACTCAAAAACTACTGCACCTATTTAAAAAATTATTGCACCATTAGGATGCTACATTAGCGCTGAGTAACATAGGCCACATTTAAAATAAAAAGAAATTCGGTACGAAGTCCGCTGGGTCAGCTAGTAGTTTATATAGAGAGAGTTGTATCTGTTAAAGCCAATATGCTCGAATAATCTAGAAACCAGTAAACAATCGGGGAGTGTTGGAATATTACCTGTGGCTTTTCTCGGTATCACACAAAGGTAAGGTAGCATTCTACTTTCCACTGCAAAACTTACCGATGAGCACGGAGGGTTTAACAAGGTCGACGACTTCCTGTAGAGTGCGCACCGGCCCGCGCTCCTTGGCGAACTTCTCCTTGTGCTCGTTGAGGCCGCCATCAGGCCGGTTTTTCACGATCAGCCCTTTGGAGTCCACCATGAAGATGCGCGCGCGCGCGTCTGCCTCCGTGGTGCCTTCCGCCTTCATCGCCATCACGCACAGCTCGGCGATGCCCAGCGAAGCCTGCAAGGTAACAAATACAGTTTATGAGATTAATTGCGCCATTTTGGACTGTCACCATGATACAGACAAGACCCGCGACGTAAAGCCAATTCAGTACCTCGATATACTGCTGACCGTGGGCTAGTTCTGTGTCACAGTTTCACGTTCGTCCGACAAAAATTTATAGAGTAGTGGCACCTTGTTCGACAGGAACCAGTGACCGACATTTTTTCCCTTTAATTTAAAAAAAAGGTCAGCAATTGTTTTAATTAAATACGCGACAATTAATACAGACGACCTGCTTCTTAGCTGTCATCCGGTTAAACATCTATGTAAATTTTTACGACGAAAATGATTGTGTCGAACACTGGGCTTAAAATGTCAAACACTGGTGTGCCACTACCTTAAAGTGCTAAAATTTTTGGTTTTTTGCATGGCAATGAATGATTTAAAAAAAGTATAGCCCACTAACGGACAAAGGCCACAATCATTAAAATAACGTCGCTACATACAATTGATGGATACTGAGTTACCATATTCACTCTGTATACCTACTAACTACGTTTTCTAAATGTGAGTCGGTGAGCACAAACCCGGGCTTTACATCGAAAATAGACGATACATTTGCCCGACCTGGGAATTGAACCAAGAAACGCTTTCTACTCTGCCACTAGATCAAGTCGAGGGGATATTACGTTATGTCAAAGTGACATACCTCCCCGGCGCCCTGGAAGACGACGGTGTTGTCGGAGAGCTTCTTGCCGGTGATGCGCAGGCTGGCCAGCAGCCCCGCCACCGCCACCGACGCCGTGCCCTGGATGTCGTCGTTGAACGTGCAGTACCTGGTGTGAAGGGAATGCTGTATTAACACATTGACTGGCCCAGCTGCCTGACTTCGGTTACCTATCTGGAAAATAGGGAGAGAGTCCATGGGGCGACTCCCTTGAGACCCTAGTTGTACGAGTACTGGATGAAGAATGCGGGTTCTAATCTGTCGGTAGATATAATAACCTGGCGCAGATGTGATTGTGATTTTTACTTGCGCAGAGACGTCTGACACTTGAAAGGTTGAAAAGTTGATTACTCTATTAATAATAGGGGTTCTGATATTATTGTGTATTAAGTACAGATGCATTAGGATGCACGGAACTGAATTTACTTTTACTTTACTCGTAAATTAAATAACTAAAAAATGATTTCATTCGAGCGATTTTCAAACCGATAGAACTATCTCACAGAGTGGATCATAAACAGCCACATTGAACAATTCTACTAGAAAGTTTAAAAGTGTATACTTCAACGTACTTTCCACGGTACTTCTCCAGCAGTCTGAAGGCGTTGGCATTAGCGAAGTCCTCAAACTGTATGAGGCAGTTCTGTCCGTAGCGGCGCACCACCGCCTGCATGAACTCTTCGATGAACTCGTCGTAAGCGGCGCCGCGAACGCGCCGTTCGCGCAGCCCGATGTACAGCGGGTCGTCGAGCATCACCTGCGTGTTGGTGCCCACATCTGTGCGGTCACATTTAAAGTTAGAACTTGAAGACGAGTTTGAAAAAAGTTAAAATAAACAATCACGAGCGAGGAGGAGAGGAGAAACAACCCATCAATAAAGCAACTCTTAGAATAGCTGCACAACACGGGTGCAAAAATTCTAAATGATGGAATACAATTTTCATGACGATGTTGACATATTGACAAGATCATATAATATATTTAGAAAGTGCACTAAAATAAGTTACAGTGATAGTTTCAAAACGATCAGCTGAAAATGACTTGTTCCGACAAATTACCACAAATGTATCGCATAGTTAGTTGTGCTGTACGAGCGACGATATAATTGTTGGAATATATAGTTTTACGTAAATTTTGTTTGAACAAATTACGCTACGGGAAAGTGTTGAAAACCTTTTCTACAAGCGAGATTTGAGCCCGTACTCTCTGATAATTCGAGTTTTACCTTGAATGTCATTGGGTGCGGGTAAAATAGGTATAAAAAATATAATAAAAAAGGGTGAAATAGGGTAAAGTTCATATATAATTCCTTGTTTCATATTCTTATTATTAATGAGTTTGTTTATAATTTACCAAGCGTGATGGGCAGGCACTGGTGCGGCTTGATGCCGGCCAGCGCGGTGTAGAGCGCCAGCTTGCCGACGGGGATGCCCATGCCGCACGCGCCCAGGTCGCCGAGGCCCAGGATGCGCTCGCCATCAGTCACTACTATCGCACGCACATCGGTTTCTGGCCTGAGAAACGAGAAAAAAATACAGCAATGAAAATAACGAGTTTTAAAACTGGACTAGTTTTAAACTAAAGAGATGAATTTATGATTATTTACATATAATTTTACGCAAACAAATTACAATTTGAAAAAAGACAAAGTAAAAATAGATAGGTAGTGTTGATTAATTTCGGCGAGTTGGATTGAGCCACGATAGCATAGTTGGCAGTGCACCTGACCCGGCATGTCATGGGATGCGGGTTCGAAACCCGCTCGTGGAATTTTTTAAACCCTTTGTCCTTTTTTCAAATTAAAGAGATGAAGAAAAGGAAAGTTAAGTAGTTTGGGCTGCTTTTCAACCCAATTAGTGTAGGAAGTGTAAGAAAAGAGAGATCGTATAAGGGGCCGGGATATTTGACACAGGTATGATTTTGTAATCATCACCAAGATATCAATTTATCATTAGGAAACATTTTCGCATATAATTATCAACTTTTTTATATTGAAACACTATTATTACTTCAGACTATGGTTTCGAAACGTCAGTCAGGATTACATTATATCTAAACTGAAATAGATCCGAATAAACTATAAAGTGTTTCACTTCAATATTATAATAATAGTGTTTGCGTAACTAAACTATAGAAAACAGCATCGTTGTTATAGGCATTTAAAGCTGATTTTGACTTTAATTATCAGCTCATTATTATAACGTCTTTACATCTACAGTTCCTGTTATGATAAATGTTATAATAAAATGCTATAATATGAAACCCGTTTAACAAGTTGTCTTCTATTTTCTTCCATGTTATAATGTGTGTAAACTTCAAAGTAATTACTGGTGGTAAACAACACAGACTATATAAGGTCACATTTTATCAACTGCAAATATTTTGAGGATAAATTCAACAACTTATAAACAATTTTTATGAAAAAACCTTAAGTTTGTATACACTAGTTTTCAAGAAAAACGCCAAAAGACATTTCGATTAAAAAGTAAAATGAAGCACTTTCGGTAATTTCAATTCAAAAGGAGCAAGGAGGAAATTCAAAGAAGCCGAAACAGAGAAGCCGCAATGCCTTCACCGCTTACATGTGCCCGTAGTTTCATTCAAAGGAGCCGACAGAGAGGCCGCTCTCAAAAATATTACAATTTTTGTGTCAGGAAAAGTAAAAAAAAAACAAGCCTGATTTTTTTTTAATGCTAAGGCCTTATTTCTCTGATATAATTAGATGTTTTGTCAAAATATTTGCAGTTGATAAAATGTGACCTTATATGGTCTGTGTGGTAAGCTCACCAGTTCTTAAGCACATCGTAAACGTGCCCCTTGTCGTGGATGCTGATGAAGAGGCCCCTCGGGCGGCGGTACACCAGGCCGTACTTCTGGCAGGCCAGCCCAACGGTGGGCGTGTACACGATGGGCAACATCTGCGACACATTTTCGCCCACGAACCGATAGAAAAGGTGCTCGTTGCGATCCTGGGGAGCAAACAATAGTTTCGAGTTAGTGAAATTCAACAAGTAGTTTTAATGATGAGAATACTTATAATATAAGGATTATTTGATAGATAGCGGAACACTTTAGTAATAATGAGGACGTTAATTAAACAGGTGTACAAATTTTATTAGGCAAGTATCCTTTTTAATTGTTACAATTAAATTAACAGGTGTAAAACGCTTTTCAGCCGATGAGGTACCTTTTAAATTGTTCCTTGAATAAAACGTACTGAAACGTACTAATAAAACTTGAATATAACGTTAAATTCTCCGTAACTTTAAGAAATTAAAAGAAGTTAAATATAACGTGGTTTCTAAAAATTTCATGTAACAATTTTAATCCCTTCTAGAAAACTTTAATGTGAACATTACCGTGTAGATCAACACCTACCAATTACCAACTCAGCCTTGCAAAAAGCATGTCATTATTCTTAATCTTCTCCTCCGTTACCAACACACAATTCGTATTTGCGCGAATTGCCAAATCACGCCGAGACAATAATTGCAGACGCCATGGCTCATGTCGTGAGTAGGTAAGCGTGGCGCAAGCGCAAGTGCCGAGGCTCGGCAGCGACCTCGTCAGCACAGGAACCACGCATGGGAGAACCCTCTCACCGGGCTGATTCAGCGCGAACGTCTAATGCTTAACAAGTTTATTAGTAATCATTTTAAAACTAATTTGGCTATCTACAAGTACTTAATACATCCTTCTGTCAACAGGATGGACTCGAAAGAACAACGTCGATAATTTTTGACGTCTTACATTTTGTAACAATTTTAGCACTAATATTGCTTTAGGCACTTATGTATCCTTCATCTCAGCCAAAAGACGTCCACTGCTGGACAAAGGGGGAGGCCTTTCCAAAGGATCTCCACAACGACCGGTTTTGTGTGTGTTTTCCTACACTTTTTCGAATTATTTTTAGAATATATTTTTTTAATAAAAGCGTAGTTTTTTTCTGTATTGATTTTGTTATTACATACAATTATTTATGTGTGCGATGTGATAGGTGTGGGAGACAGTTCGACTCACCAACAACCCCATCAAGTAGATGTACTTGTTGAGCGGGTCCTCGTAGCGGTCGATGGACAGCTTGCACAGCTGCACCTGCTCCTCCTGGCTCTTGACGCGCGCCGGCAGCAGCCCGTGGATGCCCAGCGTCTGCCGCTCCTCGATCGTGAACGCCATGCCCTGGAACAGAACAAAGATGGTACAAATATTTGTAAGAACAGCTTGATGAGGAGTTCTTGACATTAGGACCTTTGACTACATTTTGCATTTGTCAACAAACACGATTGTCTAACGGTATGGCACCTGGCACTGTATGGTAATGCCAGTAGGAGCAGGGTCAAATTCCGCTCGTAGTAAAATAACTTTTTTGTAAGTAACGTTAACATTTTCTTCAGTGAATAAAAACAGTCATCATTAATTAATTTATCAGTCCTGGGGTAAATGTCTTTATTAATTAACAAATTTCAATTCTCTCTCCCTATCCATATCCATCCATAGGGAAGGCTCGTGCCCCAGCAGTGAGGACATAAAAAATGAGCTGGTGATGATATGATAATGAATTAACAAATGGGCGTGTCCTACAAAACGTCAAAGTCATAAGCAGTGACTCAACACTTTTCCCCAGTTCGGAAAACCTAAACGTGAGCGTTAACGTTACGTCATCGGACGGAAGTAAACGGTACGAGCGGTGACCGCAGTCAGCTGTTATTGGAGGTCGTGTGACGCACGGCGACCTTCACGCACTCCTCGAAACAACTGAACCTTATTACCTGCGTACTACAGTCTGTTTTCTAGTGCGATGCCACGGATAGTTAAGTGCCAAGAACGCTTTGATTTGCACTTATTGCTTGTGTCGAACTTTGCGTTATGCGACTGATCTGTTTGTCTATAAAGATGTATTGAGTAAACTAAGTATAGTACGCTGTCCGTCATATTCTTGTTTCTCTGCAAATAAAAAAACCTAGAAAGAAGATTTAAATTTAAAATACTTAAATAGGTAATTACCTATTTGATAGTAAAAAACAAATTTTAAGAATTCGTAAATATTTGAAAAAAATATGTGATATAGAATTCGCCTGAGACGGTGGACAGTGGTGGTGGTGGTGGTGGTGGTGGTAGTGGTGGACGGTGGTTGTGGTAACATTTAGGTACTACGAGTATTAAGAATGAGTCAGCTTCAAAGATTCCCGTAGGTAAAAGCCCTGTAGCCCCGTAGCTAATAGCGAGTCTGAGCACATACATTTATAAAAATGTATATTTAATGCTCCATCGTGGGATTTCCTTAATTCCTTTATGAATATCTAAAAGGTCCAATGAATATTCATTTTAGCGTCTACAATTTAAGCCAGAGATAACGAAAATAAAAAAGAGAAAAATGTATTCCACAATTGACCGAGTGATTTGGGAAATATAATAATTTCCGTAGAAAATGTATAGAAAACCGACGGATTTAGTAATAAAATTCTACCACATCGTTCGCGTAATCGCAAATTGCGCCTAAAATTTCACGCCTCAGAAAGTTTGTTAATTTTGTTGGAACTTTGAAACCGCCATGAGTTGTCTGTATTCTGGAACGACAGTTATGAAGGAAATTAAAGACCTAGAAGATAAATGCTAACGTGTGTGTTACAGTCGTTTACACACGACTGCCAACTGTGCAAGGTAAATGTGGTTATAGTATTTTTAATAACTAATATTGAAAAAAAAACCCTGCAATTGAATTCGGGTGGACTAGGCAGCCTTCGAAAATATCGTTAACTCTTCTCGCCTTAGATACGACAATTCCTTCCGCGGATCTACTAGGATGTGGAATAGGCTATCTTCGCTGTGCTATGTTTCGCATACGTTATTATAACATGAGGTTTTTCAAGAAGGATGTAAAAAGGGTTCTCCATGTTAGTAACCAGCTCCTCTGCATATTGCAAATGTCTATGGGCGACCAGCTTCCATAAACGTCAAGTAACTGATTACATCGCTACCGAAAACAAAACAAATCGGTGCTGTAAGTTTTTATTTTTTTTTACAAAATTAAATTTATTTATATGTAAGTAAATTCTCAACATTTACTTAGGAAATTATGTCAACACTAACGCAGTCACGGGCGGCACTCAAGGATGTAAACACTTTATTCTTGTATATTTTAGGAATCCTCGTGTATATATACGAGAGCGGAGCACTTGAAAACAAATTACTTTCTTCCACTGATACTTCCCCCTAGATATACTTTTCGCTTTAGCACAAAAGATTCGATTAAGTATTATACTTACCACTTAGACAGTTCGAAGTTCTTAAGCTTGTCTTGTTTATACGAGTATATCCGATATCTCCGATATTATATAATACTTTACTCACGTATATTAATTATAAAAGATACGGGAATTCACCCTTCGTGACCTCATTTTAAATTATAATTCAAAGCAATGCTGCTGTTAGTTTAGCACACATAAATAGTTTATTCTGTGCGTATTACGGCAACAAAAGAAATATTTTGTCAAAGATTGTAAGGAGATTGCTTATTTAACATTTAATTAAAGTTGTTTTAAAATGTTTATAAAAATTGGTATAGTAAAATAAAGTGTGACACCATTGACTCGAACAGATAATTAGTTAGCACTACCAACTATGCTATCGTGGCCATTATAGTATAGTAACACTGCCTTTTTTTAATTTATAAATGCATCAGAGCAAAGTGTGTGAGATAATGTGTAATCCAATCGGATGTAATCTGCTGACCATTATTTTGTAAATCTTGCTTTGGCCCACTGCATAGCTTATAGATGACTTACGACGCATGTGGCAAATTATGCAACCAAATTTTAGATACTATACATTGATACTAGGTATTGTTAAGTTGAACTCGGTTCTTGCCATTCGTAATCCCGAGCCATCCTGGCAGAGAAGAGATGGCACTAGGTATTTGAGTGGGTATAGGTACACTCACTTAAATATACGCTTTTAGTAGCTTGAAAATAGAAGCGGAGGAGAGTTCCACATAACCCGGGGATAGTCCCTAGCTCTTGTGTATGCGCAAAGCATTTTACTTAGTTTAAAAAATAAAAAGAAATGGTGTATGTAAATAAAACCAGCTTAGAAGAGGCAAACATAGCCTGGTGGGAATGTCCCCGAACGCACCCTGGAGTCCACGGCTGCGAGGCACTCCGGCACGCAGCAGGGCTCCCGGCGCGGCGTCAGCTGCCACCACCCGCTCTCCATCATCACACACCGCCTACTCTTCACGATCTCACTGGTTCACACATTCATAGCCGACTATGAACTCACTTACTTCCTCAATCAAAGGTTTAGTTAAAGTTAGTAAGTTATTTTACACTAATCAAACTTCTTATCTTATGCAAGCCATTCAGATTATACGATTATTATATTCAATAAAGTTTGTTGGTTACGTTTTTACAATTTCATCTTTGAAAACGTACCTTAAAAACCACCTTCTTTTAATGCTGCTCTTATTAATATTTATACAAAAGTCTTTGCATTGATTATAATTAAATATCAGAATCCGTAGCAAGTAGCAAAGTGTCATCAATAGATTTTTTCATTTTTATAAAAATATGAAAGTTCCTTATTTAAGTCTCATTACCAGTAAGATCTCTGTGAGTGTCAGTTCATAAAAGAATATTTTGTTACACAACTTTTATCCTGTTATTTGCTTCACAAGCTACAATTATAAAACTGTTTGCCTTTCAGTAAGGCACCGGAAACACTGCAGTACTCGACCAAGGAATGGCCGCAAATTAAGGAAAATTATTAATTTGTTATAGGGCTATGACCTACCAGGTGTCGGCTGCACCGATCGAGCGACGCGGACATGACAACATAATCATAGCTATCAAGTTCTTCCGATAAGTATGAACACTCGACTGCGATATCATACCATTTAAACTAAAAAAACTTGTGATGCTTTAATAACTACACGAGAAACGACAATGCAATAGTTATAACTAGTTTTATTATAATATTCAAATGAGGAAAGCAAGAAGGATTTTTGGACTACTTATAGGACAATTCTGATCACAGATACTTGTTACTAATAATACGTGTATGGTAATGGAATACAGGGTACCAAGTGCAAGTTTCATTCGCTATTCGATCACGTTAACGAAAACGAGAATTTGTATGACAAAATATTAACTCTTCTCGTATGCCGCCAGGAGGCGCTGCTTCAATGCCGTACTAATTTTCGTTTTCGTAAACGTAATCGAATGAATACGGATAGTAAACAAAACCCTGAGCTGACCTAGTGCGTTAGTGAGTTAAAATAATAACCAAGCTGCAGATAAATTTACAGGATGCCCTCCTTATTAACAAAAGCTACTACTAAAATATTAAAAAAACTTTAATAAATTAAGAACTTTGCTACTTCTAACGTCAGTTTAGTTACCTATGTTAATTTGTTAAAATACCAGTGTCAATTTGATTTTATTGTTTCAAGTAAGTAAATAATAATAATAATTAATTATAATCCCAAAAACAGCAGTTGTATTGTATCTAGGCATAAATGAAGTATCTAGGTAGAAGTAATTTTCTACGGCATGCAAAGTGTCAGTTCATGTCTGTAGATAACATGGGGTTTTTATTAAAAAGTCAATACACCTACCTACTACATATATACTATAACCTTGCGTACTATTCGAAAAGACTTAAAAAAACAAAGAGGACTACGTTACGGACTACGGCTGCGATATATATAAACGGGTTTCCCAATGCGAAAATGAACTTGAGATCATACCTGATAAGCTGATGGTATTGGGCGACGATTGGTTTATATTAGTCATGAATTGGCCTCAATTTCGTTTGAAAAGTAGCAGCGCCTTCAAATTGACGTCAAAGGCAAAGCGTGGCCGCAGGCGACTTATTATTTTTATTACTATTATGAACTCTACCTTTCAGAAAATCGTTAAAAAAAATTTAAACTAAATACAACAAATTTTAGATTAAATTTGATCTTATAATATTTTTATTGATATAAAATTATGCCATCATCTCGTTTTGATTGGTACGTACGTACCTTTTTTACAAGCTCTTCGACAATATACCTACTAAGAAAATACAAAATAATGTTGTTGATTTTGTAGCAGGCATGTTTAACAACAAAATACATCTAGCGCATTAAGAGCGTATTTCGCACAAAACAGGGGTTTTACAGACGTACTAAAGAAAATACTGTTAAATAACGTTTCCAAGTACCACTCAAGTACGGAAACGATATTATTTACTGATATAGAATTTTACGACAGTACCTTTGGAGCAATACGTTTAAAACGACGACTTAATACAGAATGTTGGTTTGGCATCCTTGGCAACTAGTACGAATATCATTGGTTATTTAAAATATACTCAGTCAATTAGTCACTTAATATTTATTTATTGTTTACATACTTTTTCAGATTTTTTTTAAATGGCAGCTAAGGTTGATTGAAAGAAATATTTTTGAGAGGAGTTAGCTCTGCTCTCAAAATGTTCCCTGTCTGTGTATGATGTTAACGTCGTAGTTCGTATCTATAAAAATCTTTATTTTAATATTTGTATTACGAAATAAGTCATAAATTCTGACGTAGATCTGCAATTCTGATTGAATGAGTTAAGGAGCAATCAATCACTTAGAACTAGAACAGGTAATGTCGTTCACTGCGTGCTGGGTTTCGATTGATATCACAATGACGTGCGTTTGATTTGGTCCGTAATTACCACAAAATAGTAAAACTACAAACCTGTTAAGTTCAAATTTACTAGTTTTACTGATGCATAAACCAGTAATAATTATAATATCAATAAAAGTGGAAGATAAACATATCCTAAGAATAATAATGGCATCAAGTAGAATTTGAAAACGATTAGGCATCAAATTAACGAATTATTATTCTAAAAAAACAATTTAAAAACAACCTGTCGTTGAAAAAAATATGTTTTGCGAAATATTTTATCGCGATCAACCTGACCTTCCACGATTTGTTAGTTGTCATACAAAATATATTTAAACAATGTATATAATGTATATAATATATATTTCATACAATATACCGGGTTCTAATTAATTAATTGAGATATTTATCCTTACATGCATGTATAAATTTAAAGTGCAAATTAGTGTAATGTCAATGTTATCCTTTGCAACAATAAAACACAATGCACCTATGCAAAGAATCCATGATAGTTTTGTGACTTTAACAGCTCATTAATTACGAATGTAGCTGTCTCTAATCATAAAGGTTGTTTTGATTACAGATTACGTCTATCATGAACGGATATATTCCGCAATACTGTGTAGCTACTAAACTCACATGACATCGCTCCGGGCCCACATAATTGGTTCGTTGTACATTACCTAATTAGTGTCAGCACTTATGTATTTGGACAGCTTACAGTATTGACAAGTTACAATGCTACGGATTAATGTTATAAACAAACACACAAGAAATAAATTTGTAATGGACGTGAGTCACGCGAGGTGCGTAAGGAAAGTAATTTTCAAACAAAAATTTCATGTCGAAAGTCATAAAGGTCTCTTTAGAACTGAAGCAGAGACAAATCACGTTGCTTCAAAGCATAAATCATCTTTGTAGCTACGCACGTGAAAACTTCTAAAGGTACGCACGTGCCACGGCAGTAACTGTCCAACAGCTCGATACTTTTTTTTCCTTTAGTCGATAGCTTCGTGCGATTAGTCACATTTAGCCAGTGTCAAAGTATTTTTTCTTAAAAGTGATACATAAATAAACAATATTTCCTTCCTGTATGATGATAATGAATGCTAATAGAAATGAGAAGTGAGAAATGATATACCCCTCGAGTATTTGAGTTAAGGTGTGGGGCTTTACTAAGTCCTCACCGCGGACTTCGGTTAATAATCCACCATAATTTTACATTAATATTCGACATAACTCTTCACTTTCCCGCATTGCATTTATTATTATATAAGTTTAAAAAAAAATCTATTACGGGTTAAGCACTTGGCCTTCACCTCACCTGATGTTAAGTGATGATAATGCCGAAGGTATACCTAAAGCATTCACCCGGAATCCTCAACGAGGCACTGGATCCAGTCGGATGGTCAAAAGTAGCAACAGTTTTATGCATTTCAGACAAACTAATTAATTTTATATTAAATAAATATTAATATACAATATGTATTGAAAATGTACAAGTAAACATTTTAACAAAATATCTAGTCGCATTTAATTTTACATAGTTATAATTTTATTCTAACGTTCCGTAGTCACAAGAAAACTATAAACATCTAACAATTTGCTTAAATTCATCCAACTCTAAAAGCATCTTGTTTTATTTATAGTAAAGTTGACTTAAGCCTGTAATAACAGAGTCTACAAGAGAAGGCCAATGGAGAATAGTCGAGAGGTTGACTTACGTTTACTCTTTGGAAACGAGTAGGAAAATAATCTTTAATCTATTCGGGGGAATCACCTGTAGGTGGTGATTCCCCCGTGCGTGCTCTACCTAGTTGGGTCTTCATTCGCGTCTCCCCGCCTTGCCAACTGTGACCATTCATGAAACTGGAAACCTCTTTTTGTCTTTGTCAATAAACTATAGAGCAAACGATGCCTGGATTCCAATAGAGGATCGTTTCTGACTTGTTCGTTGCTTATTTTGAAAAGGGTAGTAATATAATTTGTCCTTTGAATTTACTCCATAAAAGCTGCATTTATTTAAATATATACAATTAACAAAAGCAATGAATAAACATGTTTTTAAATAGCCATTTTACTTGCACTATGCCAACAACCGGTATTAAATTATCAACGGCGGTGATCATGTACGCGTTTCAAATGGTAATTAAAAAAATAACTTTCATACGTGCGAGAAGCAAGGGTATCAGACGGTGGCCTAGGATGCTTGCTGAGATCTAGATTATTTGGTTCAAGGTACAAGGCGAAGCCTGCATTCAAGACATCAAATTTGCACACAATCACATTTTTAATTTTACTTTGTGTATATTCAAATTTATAATACATCTCGATATTAGCAGTAGATCTAAGTACATTGTTGATATTTAGCCCTTTAAACAAGCAGTAGGTTGTATTTAACTACCGCGTTTTTATTTTTGTGTACATAACTATAAAAACCATGCAATATCTAAACATGTTCTACCTTCTAAATTTAATTTATACTAATATTATAAAGAGGAGAGCTTTGTATTTTTGTATGTATGTATGTTTGCAACGAATAAACTAAAAAACAACTGGACCGACTTAAAAAAATATTTCACCATTAGAATGCTACATTAGCGCTGAGTAACATAGGCTATATTAAAAAAAAAAAGATATGTGGTAAGAAGTCCGCCGAGTCAGCTAGTATTATAATCAGTGATCGGAATAGGTAGAGCAATTTTATGTACTTGCAATACGATGTATTAATATGGACATTCACGAAATATTGTCGATAAACAATTTGAATGCTGTAGAAAGAGACAAAAACAGGTGTGTTCTTCTAGCGGCGGAGCCCGGTATTGTATTTTTTTTGTTTCCAAAAGCCGTGTTGCGCGGCAAAATCGTGCGGCAAGATCGCGCGTGTGCGCAATGGAAATTGGCAACGCGTCGCTAATGTAAGTTTGACAACGTCGTCGTGGCGCCCACTGCCAATACGTAAGACAAGCCTTCTTTTGTCATGTTTATAAAAAAAGTTTCAGTTAGAATCTCGCGAAATGTCCATATTAACATCAACGTTTACGGTCAATGAACCAAAATAGCTCTACCTATTCCGATCTCTGATTATAATAAAGCGACTTTAGCTTTATAGCTTTTAGAAACTAAAGCTTTATTAAAACTGCATGGATTATCTCACAAATCCAATTTTCTTTTTAAAGAAACCGTAAAGTGAGTTACGAGTAGGTACATGGTAGGTACATGGCGTTTATATAGACAGCTTAGTCATACACTTGAGTAAAGCAAAAGACTATTTTGACTGTGACTTCAACAACTTTGCATTAAAATACTTTGCATTTTTTTAAGTTTTACGTAAACTATTTTTTATAGTTTAGTTAGTTAGGCTATTCAAACACTTCACAAAATACATTGCTGAGAATGACTAGTCTGTGGCACAAGTAAGTCGTTTTAAACATCGCGCGAAACTGTTCGCGTGCGGTGTTCAGACACGCCGATTTTCATACCTCGTCGACAGCTGTTATCACGTAACCATGGCAACGGTAATCCACCCCATAACCCATAATCCCAATATTTGGCTTCAGCGTATTAACAAAACACCTGCCCTAGTTTGAAAATTAATCAAGAGAAATGTGATTATAAAAGCACCGCCCTTTTTGCTATTCCAAACGCTAACGTGTGATCATAGAGTTTAAAAATAGTTAGCAAGAGTTAGCAGTAACTGTTGCGAAAAGTAATGACGGATTGCCGTGCAACTCACTAATAAATTAAAAAGTGTTTAACTACTCATATATTTTAAATTGAGTTGTTTTCATTATCTATATATATTAATACGTGAAGCAAAAACTTTGTACCCGTTTTTACGAAAATTGCGCGGACGGAGGAGTATGAAATTTCGCACTTATAGTTTATTTATAGAAGGTTATCCGAATGTTAATTTTTTTTTTTTTAATTATGCATAAAAATAGATTAAATATAAAAAAAAAACAACATTACACACACTACCATGTATTTAACACACACGTATTGTTTGTCTTTAATGCGGCCGACATGTCAATGCCAATCCAAACTCACATTCTATCTTTTTTAATTTTTCATTGCTATACAATCCGTGCAGCCTTAATAAAATTACGGTCGAATTTCGACCACTGGGCGACCACTAGTTAAAATTAATATTCATTATAATTCATGAAGATAAAAGTGTCAGGAATATGACACTTTTAACCGCCTCTGTAGTCTAGTTGCTACAGCACCGGTCTCAGACCCGAAAGTCACGGGTTCGATTCCCAGCGAGGGGACTGTTTTTACTAGGCTTGGTTGGTGGTAGAGCTTGATTTGAGTCCGCCTAGCTAACTACCACTATTTTATCTAAATATCGCGCATAACATCATTGTTGTGTTTCGACAGATAGAGATAAGATAGCCAGTGCCTTAGTTGAGCATTCCGAATGACATGCACCTCCACGGCCTTATTATGATGAAGGCCAAAGCGCTTACCTACCCGTAACAGAATAAAAAAGAAATCAAAAAAAGGACTCTCATTTCTACCAAATAAACCAATGGAACTGAACAATTGAAGGTTTTCTCTGGCAGTCTGGCAGAAATCAAATCTCACTTTTATTGAGGCAATTTGAAGACTATTCAAGCTCCTTTGACGTTTGATAGACGAAGGGACTCCCGGCTTTTTTCCATCTCATGTGCTTCATGTCTTAAATTGTTAGAATATATTTTATATTATTAGACTTGTGAAAAATAATAATATGGATTTACATAAAATAAATTTTATAACAATAATATAAAAATAGCATGTTGTTTTGTAGTCTTCAATAATTATTCACATTAAGTACGGTAAGTCAACTGTAATTATCAGAACTAAATATTGTGCAATATTATTTTGCTAAAATACAATCAATCAATATTTATTGGAACAAGATCTTTGATATTACAGACAAACTATTGGAATAGTTTTGTAGGAAACAGTATTTCATTGTCGAATTTCTTTTAGAACCATCTTTCCGCTTTGTAAAGGCTTAAGGGAGGATTCCTTCGACAGGCAAATACCAAACAGGCGCTAGGCGGTTGGGGGACAAATACCTACGAGAGATTTCTGCGACATATGAAAATTCTGATCCTTTGAGACTGTCTCCAAAGGAAAACAAATAACGTCGTCGTACAGAATTTATTGGCTTTGGTACAAAATGATTTACGTTCACTGAATAACTTAAATAGAAAGTGTTTTGTTGTGACTTTTCCTTTATTATTAGTTTGTTTTGAAGATGAATTTGCAAAGTAATAAAAATATAATTTAATGAAATAATTATACATAAGAAAAAGGTGTTTTTAATACTGTTATAAAATTATAATCATTAGAACAAAACTTACTAAGTAAACTACAAAAAAGAACATATAATGTGAAACAGTGTCATCATCATCTAATGGATAAATACAATAATGATAATATATAATATAAAAAGTAAATAAAACCTATAAAAAGCCACCGGAAAAGGTATTTCATTTCCGTTTGCAAAATATGTTTGGCTTTTTGCGCGTTATGTGATTGTGCTCGTCACTGTTAGTTGTGACCACAGAGAATATTATAACATTTCAATGGAGTTATTTATGCCCGCTAATGGTGGTGCAGTAACGAAGTGGCTACGCGGCAATGTCAAGGCGAAGGTCTGTGCCTTAACGCACGCCGCGACCGACCGCGCCCGTCGATCCATTAGACACACACTTAATAGAATAACTTACGTGTCGATTTATGTATTCATTATATATAGTGAAAATAGGTTATTTTATAGCACAGAAGTGGCAATCAGGCATACGGAACGCCTGCTGAGGATAAGCGCTTATGGTAGTTTATGGAACATTGCAACACCAGAGGTTAACTCACGCATTACCGACCACCGCACCATTAGTATATACGACACACACATCGTACATATAGATCAAGGTCTCCATATGAAATTGACAATAACATAATGTTTTTTAATACCAAAAAGGTATGAAATTTTCTTAACGTCTCTAAGTATTATCTGTAGTGGAATTACTGAATATTTCTTAGATATTTCACATCTAAGCATTATTCAAAAGCTAGAGTGTTTGTTTGCATAATTAAAGAGGGTTTGACTCTGAACAGCGCGATAAAGTCAAGTAGGTAGTTGAATTAATGACAACTTCACTTTACTTAAAGACATAGAATTGTACACAACTATGATTGCGCTACCATATTCCCGACTCGACTTACTTGAATGCTCCAGTTCTCTAGTCCGGTCCTTAACAAATCATTCTTACTGTCGTTTGCGCTTTCGTTATTATTAAAAAGTTTAAGCATTGCCCTCAAAACATTTTGATAGCAACCTATTTGACAAGCACCTATCATCTTCTACGATACTAATACGGCACGGGAACGACCGAGACTACCTACTAGCGACCGGATTTTTATTTAAGTTGTGATGCCAGTATATCGTGTGTTTAGAAAAATACTTTATTTCTTTACAGAAGAATTTACTTTAAGTTTTTGTTTCGAATATTTATTGTTTCATAATGTAGATCAATACTATGTTAAAGTATCTACCCATATGCTATAATCATCATCGCGTGAGCTAAAAATGGAAAACACGGTCCAATAAAGATTAGTGTATCGAGGCACCCATTACGCGAATCGTGACAAACCAATCGATATCTTTTTAGTAGAGATGCGCTGAATATTCTCGTACATTAATTATTCGGTGTGGCAAATTATAGATATTCGTATTCAGACGAATATTCGGTTTATTTGACGCATATATTCGGTAGAAAGAATTCAGTAGAATGAAGTCATACAAATTTTCGTTATCGTTAAAACAGATCGCGGAACCGAAGAGTTCTGCCGAATATTCGGTTCAGTCATAGATACACTGGATAGTATTCGGCATTCATTATTCGGCAAAAGGAGTATTCGGCGCTTGTCTACTTTTAAGTGTTACTCATAGCTCTTTCCCTAATGCGTCATTAAATTTACAAGATGTTTATTTATAAACACAGAAAATGAGAACAAGCCTCATATAATGGGTCTCATTAATTAAATAGGTAAGTAATGGATTCTGTTCCTTCGTAACCAAACATTGTTTTCGTTTATAATTTTGCTCGCGCGATTGCGCCATGTTTATTATTTTATTATAAGCATACCTTTTCAAGTTAAGGAAGTATTTATTACTTAATTATTTGATTTTATATAAATGGTAAACCAACACTACTTACAGATTTAGAACATAATATTTACAAACCACTATGACAAAGTTATGGTTAAGTTACAACACTATAATCGCAAGTCATGATGAGATTAAAAAACTACTTTTGGAAAAAGAAACAATCTAACGTAATATATTATTTTAATCTATACTTTTCTTTATAAAAACTTCCGTAGCTTTGCCTGCGTGATATTCGGTCTTACCGGGGCAAAATTGACATAATAATGATAGTCCAGCCAAGACTGTCCAAAGTTGGAGACTCCAACTATAAGTTGCTCTACTTAAACATGAAAAAAGGACAAAACAGACACACTTTAGCATTTATTATACTTATCATTTAAGAGGACGAGCAAATTTTAGTTGTCCTACATTAGTGAACCGGGCTTCCCATGTCAGCACGCAAAGAAACAACATCGGCCTCCGCTAAGCACGTAGCATAATAATATAGAGTTCTCCTTTCAATCATTACCTACTAGTAAACGAAAGTAAGAGGCGTGAGTAATGGCTAGGTAATAGCCAGGCGAAGCCAGCGGGCTTGCGGCTAGTTGCGCTCGTCGGACCGGTGTTGGGTGTACTAGTGGTGTGCTAGTGCACTAGTATCAAATGTCGGGCATGGGCGGCGCGACGGGCTCTGGCCTGATTTACTAACTGATTAAAATACTGCCCATTGTGACGTTGCAAGTAAAGGTAAAGTTATAGGGTCTTACAAATAAACAAAGAATAAGCTGCGAATAGTTATTCCGTGTTTTGTTCCTGTCATGTAAACGTCATTTCAAATTAGAGTAAAAGAGACAAAACACGGAATAACTATTCGGACCTCATGATTTATTTTTAAAGATTTTATTGTTTGTTTTCGTCCACACAAACACCTGATACCGGAATATTTTTTTAAAGTTTTTCTTTAACGGATGTTTACGGCCTACATTACTACATTACTACAAACTGTATAATTAAATATCAGGCTGATGACAAGTTGTTAGTTGACAGCAACCATCAAGCTGTTATCATCATCAACCATCAAGGGTTATCGTTTTGGGTAACTATCCGATCTATAATATGCTAAAGTCTAAGCCCAGCTGATGATAAGTTTCTTCAATACGTTATTCTTAAAATTAAAGAAAGTGACAATACCCATAAATTATTATTTTAGCAGATTTAGCGAAGACGTTGACATTTAATGTTATGTAATATGAGACGATGAAATGTAAAGATTATATTTAATTTTAACTGGCCATGCTGTTAGTTAGTAGACACACTGCTAATCGGGAGACCCAAATATCCCAGGTTCTAACAAATTCTCCGACAGACCTAAGAGAGAAAGATAGCCTGTTCGTTTTAGGATTCCCGTTGAAGTGAGTTTCCCATCAGCTTTATCGTCATTATCGTGAAGATCAAACGGTCTCCCGCTGTGAAAAAAGATACTAAACGAAAAAAATCTTGATAAGGATAGTTAACTATACAGATAAAAACTTGTTATTATATTTCTGATAAGTATACAAATAAACCTAGTGGTCGAAAACGACGTAATTCACAAAATAAACAATGTTGTAATAATAACAATTACATAAATTTTCTCTTGGTGCACTTCTTCTCCATATGAACTCTACATGTCCAATCTCACTCCTTCGTGCGCGCTATGTGCTCAAAAATACGTACAAATTATTTGCTTTACGTATTAATATATATTTATTAAATACATTTAATGATTTACTATTAATAAATTTTAAAGTAGGTGTTGTGTATGACCGTGCAACCGCGCAGAGGAGGGAGCGCTCGCCTACAAAATCAATAGGAACCGCCGCTATTTGTCAACAGCAAAGCACGGCGACTGATCTAGAAAAAGTGAGTTGTTGTTACTACCTACGCTAGTTTTTGGTTAAGATATAAATCCAACACAGAGAGACTGAAATACCTGCACAGAAAAAAAATAAATGAAATACTTATAATCTCTTAATGCAGCTACTACTTATTCCTTTAATGGCTACGTTAAATCTACTTAAATATGGCATAACTAATTAATAAAGCCGTTTAAAGGTATTTGGCTAGTACATTACGCAGTTATGCAGTATTGCTCTAATGAAGAAGTTAATAACACAATCGTTAGCAAGTTTATTGACAATGGAAAATTGAAAAACTAGATAGTGTTGTAAGACTAAACTTGTGTTTTAGGTAGGTACCGAATAATTGTAAGTCACGCTGACTTGCATTTAATTAAATAATCATTATATTGTTTGATGGCTCTCGCTATGACTTAGCCAGTGTCTAGTTTTTTGGGCAGGTGATTAGTAGTGTCTTGTCTTTGTCCGTCACTCTTCTTAGAACGTGATTAGCTTGTACAAGATAGAAACTGTTTATACTGAGAGCTAACTTTGAAGATATATACAACTACCGATATTTCCATTTAAATTAAATTAAACCAGTTTAAAAATAATTGACTTAAATGACAGCGTGACTGAAATTTTCGATACCAAAATTACGTCTAAATAAATTCTTATCTTATTCTTACCTGCCTAAGCAAATAAAAGCACTATTTTGAGATAAGATATTATCTTTTTACCGTTAGATCTTAATTAAATGAGTACATATTTAAGGACCACTGACATAATTACATAAATAGGCAAATTTATTTGAAAGTAGGTCATCCGTGTATCAGAGAATTCAAATCTAATTTTCTCTTCAATCGAAGACGAATGTTTTCAAAGAGTCAGTATTTTTATATAACAGTAAGATAATTTGCTTTTTTTAAAACCTATTATTAAATACATACTTGAATAGGAAGGTAGCTATAATTAACCTACACGTACCTACACATAGCCAAGTCCTGTCATCAACTCAACATTGAATAGTCATCAGCAAGGAGAGGGTGAAGAACTCTAAATTACACAGTAAAGACAAATGTAAAAATATGTTTTAGTAATAACTAGTTACAATATCGCAACAAGTTGAAAAACAATTCTGTGCTATTGTTTCAAGTATGCGAACTAAAACATGTAACCAAAGGAGATTTTCATTCGGACAAAGCCGACGTTGCGTAACCTGCAAAGGGGCTAGCAAACGATGGAGTTTATACAGGCGGGACGGATGCCAGGCGATTGGCAAGTTGGTACTCGAGTCGAGAATCATAATTCATAAAGCATAGTGATGAATATTCATGGGGTAGGTTCAATTTGTAGAATCAAAAGAATAAATTATATAACTAGATGACTTAGTTGATTTTTTTTAATTTAAACTTATTATTTGAAAGCAACGTTCTATAGTTACAAGATAAAAATTTACTATGAAAAATCAACCAGCCTCAGGACGCTCGAGTGGGAATCGAACCCACGACCTTTGGATAACCGGTCAAATGCTCTGACCGCTGAGCTACCGAGGCCCCGGTTTATAGTACAAAAAGCTATAAATTAATACTGTTACACAAGTTTTATTCATAAGATCGTACCTACGTCCGAAATTAAAAAACTATTTATATCACAGTCTGTTGAACTTATGAAATAAACTAGATCAAACATAGATTTTTGTATTTTTAATTTGAGTTGGTTTCGTTTTGTGTTGATTTGTGTGAGAGCTAACTTATATTTTTCAATGCACTTATCTTTAAAGTTGTCGACATGTTTATAACAATTTTCCTATCTCTTAAAGTCTTGGACTTCTCCATACTGATCCATTAGTATTAGTACCAACATATTTGTATATTCGTATTATTTTATAAAAATGTTGTTTAATTAGCCACTTCTGATCATTCCGTGTTAAGGAAGAATAATCAAAAACGTTGGCAAAAGGTAAATAATTGTATAATATGTTTCTACCATGCAACAATAAGATAAAGATTTTAGTAGAATATATAAATTCCTCGGTGTGCTCAAATATTTAAAATAAACTTTGATCTTTTATTGTTGCAGACATTACAATGAACTGTATATCTAGTTGTTATATCTTAGTTGAGTCCCTAAGGGAGACATGAATAATGCTTCGTTCTTGGAGCCACCCTATAATAAACCCTCGACCTTGCCTCACTAAACTCTCTGTTCGCTTTCACTCGCTGCCTGCTTTACCCTTTTGAGGGGAGCAATTTAATATACATTCTAAAGAAAAATAGAATCTCGTAGACACCTTTACTAGCACTGTAGAAGTTTTTGATTTTGACTGGTTAAATGACTTTGTTAACTAAATAAAGCAAAAAAGGATTGCAGTTTCTTATGTTATCTGATTAACTCTATTTTAACTAATGAGTTTCGTTATTACGTTAATTATTATAATAATGTAGAGCACTGATATAATTAAGTTACATAAATAACAGCTGAATGTTAGTACACATCTGCAAGGATTGTGGTTTGATAAAGTGTTTTTTATCAATCAGCTGTCCAGGATATCCATGAGGATAAACATTTGCTTGCACGTTTGGCTACAGATATCAAAACAACAGAAAACAACTGTAAGGTCAACCAATGTTTGTTAAGATTATATGCTAACAAAGTAACTAAATATCGAAACCATCGGTAAGATGAAGTGTAGACTATAAATTCGCATAGTTAGTACCTACGGTGGATTTATAAATGTCAAACGAATAGAAATTACACAATAGTTGATCATAACTACCTCGTTAAACTGCAGGCAGATATTAAGCAAATTGATTAGGTTTATTTTTAAAGATCTAGTTTGAAGGTAATTCGTTTATTTATGAAGTTGTGGAAACTCGCCATATTATTTCCTTATACAACTCATAATTATGTCATTAAAATAGCTAGTTAACGGCGTGGCACGGTGTAACTAAGAACTTCAACACAATACGCTACTCCAAACATCTGATGAATGTTTGTTGACACTGCACCCGAGCGCGCGTGAACTTTGACGCGTCGGATTAGTTCAAAACAAACAGCATTACAATACAATCGGCGGACGAGACACCTAACATTACGGTCGCAGTAATGACTAGGTCACTATACGCAAATTATACAATTTGCTGTAAGAGTCGACCACTTCCGCCAAGCAGTGCGTGCATCCATGACCTAACCGAATTACGCGCGGTCATTGATCTGGCGATCAGCTGTGAGACCTACCTTGTTGAGACCAGGGTGTTTCAGCCGGTCGAGGCCGGAGATCCGACTGACGGACTGTCCGTCGCCGCTGCCCCATAATCCGATGCGATCGCGTTCCATCATGTCAAACGTGCACTTTCCTCCGCCGGGCGTTTGCGACTGCTTGCCGGCGGCGAACGCGTTGCTTTTGTCTCGTAGCGCGGGGGGCGCTGGGCTCATCGCGGTCTCGCTCCTGGGAAAGCGGGAAAATTTTTCAGCGACACAGATACGAACCAACGCGGTTGCGGTTGCCCGATAACAGATGGCTCTGGGTCCTTGACACGGGGGCTCGTGAGAATTTTGCTTTTTATTAATTGGCGTGGGTGTAAACAGGTCACCGACTTTATTGTGGTTGTTTACTGATAATGGCAAAGATATTATATAATATCTATTAATTGTGGTTAATATACAAAATAATAACATACCTAATTTCTATAAACTATCAATAAATAAGCTAAAATTTATTAAATTCAACAAAAAACAGAATAAAGTTCCTAGAACTAAAACAATAAATCCTAATTACCGTTATGTATTTTTGCTAATTCTAGCTACGAAGCTCCGAACTATAAAAAATCAAAATCATAATCTATGATTAAAATGTATTTAGAGGTGGTAGGTTAGTATCTTGATTATTCAAATCTAATCTATAAATATTATAGAATCTAATCAACAAAAATTAAAGATTAGATTGTAACAATCTAACTAAATGAAACTAACAGGTCACTGAACATTAACTAAGTATTCCATTGATTCTTCATTTTGAATATTTAGTATTCTTGGAAATTAGGTTGCTGTGTAATTTGGTATACCCACACTTTTAAATGAACTGCTTAGTCAGCAGCCTACATTTCAATTGCGTCAATGTCGGTTATTTTATTATTTCGAACAAGAACAATTAGAATCGCGACATCATAAGTAAGGTAAACGGCCCATTACTCGTCAGGTTCTGAAATAAGTTGACTTTGCAGCCCTCCCACGTAAAAACCAGTTGACTTAGAAAAAAATTGATTGCATGGCGAGGTAAACAATTTATTCATCTTTTTAGAAAATATTGCATTATTATCGGTGAAACACAGCAAAAAATTAGATATTTAATCAATTAAAAAATGTGCCATATGTACCAATAGTCGACGGCTTTGTCCCAATAATCGTCAAAATGACCTAAAACTCGTCAATTTTCATCACCAATTTGAACTCTTTGTCTTTGAACTTAAAGTTCATTTTTTAGACACGATTTTTTAAAAACAACTAAATAATACAAAATAATGTAATGTGCTTAATTGAAAAACGCTTCTCAACTTAGCAATTTACATTTTACTGTAAATATTACAAAAAGCGGGGTTTTTACCATGTTTTGATTTGTTGTCGAGTCCCTGATATTGCGGCGCAGTTGCACACGCCATGATCACGGAGCAACCAATCATTACCGTACAGTCAGTTATTTCTTCATCTCTTTCGAACACCATCACTTTTGTCTTAGATTTGGGGTGGTTGGTGATTTACCTCCTAGCAGTCCGCCCCGGGCAACGTCTCCCCTGTCAAGTAGAGGCTGCTGAAAATCCCCAATAGCGGTGGTAGGGCTCGAAAGGGTCCACCTGGCTTGCTATCACCTTCCTATTTAAGTCTGACGTCAAGCAGCTTGCAGTGTTCCGTCGTTGCGTAGTAGAAATGCCAGTGACTTTGGGAGCTTGATGGCTAGCAGTAGCTTCAAAAGGACCGTTCTCGGACTCTGATCAAATCTGTGTTGGAAAGCTCATCGTGGAGGGTAGCGGGATGCATGGCACGGTTTTAGCCGTTGGCCGACTGCAGGCAATAGGGGGCCCAAGTAGTGCGCCAGCCACGTACGACAGGCTGCCCCGTGAAAAATCCTGGAATGGCTCCACCGTGCCAGTTGGCGACTGGAAGGAAGGACCCGGTGGCAATTCCCAGGGGGGCACGGGCGCCCCCGCGGTCTCCACCTGAGTTTTTTCATTAGTACATTAAAGATTACGAGTGCCGTGTTTGGCAACCAAACTGCGCCTCGCTGGCTTTTGAAACCCCAGCAAAACCACCTCACCTTAATATGAAGCAGAAAGTTTTAAAAAGTAAGGTGCACTTTGATTTGAGGTGCAGCCGTTTGTACAACAGCTGCATCTCCTCCCAATCAAAGTGCACCTCACTAACATCCGAGGTCTGCACTCAAACCTCCAACCGGTCCACTACCATATCGAGACCGAAAAGCCACACTTACTCTTTCTTACTGAGAAGAAGATAGTGAAACCGTTGGACGTAGCCTACCTTAAGTATCCCGGCTACTCGCTTGAGCATAAGTTCAAGAAGTAAGCCGTGGTCTGTGCGTATGTCCACGATGACGTGTGCTGTCAACGTCTCACCAGCTAAGGTAATTGCAGGTGATAACGACATTTCAAATTGACAGTCAGGAAAGACGCATTAGTAAATGTGCTAAGCCCATAAATATATTTTTTCTCTGAAGTTAATTTTTTTTTTATTTATTGTTACTAAATTTTGCTTTATATACTTATCTGCATAACTGAAAAATATTTTTTTAAATCAGAAAGACAACTGCGGGTAATAACGAGGGTCCTCACATACCGATCAATTAATACCGAGGTATTTACCAAGGGTAGTCACTCGTCTATACTCGGTAATAGTTTCCTATAGGAAGCTGTTTCCGAGTGACGAAAAATTTTATTCGCTCGTTGATAAAACATTGTACTGAAATGGTATTACAGAGTGTAGAAGTAACTATATTGAAATAAAAAATATAAATACTTACATCTGAAATGCATTAACTATGAGCATGTTTTACCGACCCATATCACTCGGTAATAGGTTCTCATACGTGCTAATAACGAGGGTTGTTAATTTTTCGGTCGGTAAATAGTGTCGGTAATAGGCTTTGCTTTCATCTTATACCGACTCACAAATTAACGATAGTTGTGTTATATAAAATCCAAAAGTGGAAATAAAAATGTCTATTCTACAATCTGCTAATAAATAAAATAAAAAGTATTATTTATGCCAAGCAAGACGTCTTTTTTGTTTAGGAACTTTGAAGAAATTATATTTTATGCTTGATGTTTCTTGCCAAAAATTAAGATTTCTAGCTGATAAATTGTACCACGGAAATGTCTCAAAACTATCTTTGACATTTGAAAGTATTATGGCACTGTTTTTGATGACAAATAATACCGTATTCTAGAATAAAAATCAAATAAACTCAGCTTTCACTGATTGCTTTTACCGAGGGTACCGCGGTAAAAAGCAGTAACTGCCATATCCTGGAAGCTATCACGGTGTTATTATATTTATTGATTTTATCAAAAGGAAACATATTGAAATACAAGAAACGTGCTTCATTTGTATTCGAAAGAATACTAGCAACGACTTATTAAATAGGCGTTGGCATAAATATCATAAAATGTTTTAAAAAACTCTTAAGAAAAACATGAGTGTCTTTACGTTCGGCGAGAACGCTTCCTATGGCACGAGCACTTGCTGCGCGAGCGGCGCACAAACTGACCGTTTCTCGTGGGGTTGCCAGATTGGAACAAATGTTTGGTATAGACGATATGATTGAGGGACAAAATCTTTATTACTGTGTTTTCATTTTTTCATGAAATTTTTCATTCATTTACAAAAGTACACTTTGTTTATAGTTAAATTCAAGAAAATAAATTCAACCTCGGTAATATATGCAGATTTTAGGGGGTCGTTAATAGCTGCATTTACCTTACGAGGTTTTAGGGTCATCCACACTATGGTTGCTGGTAGACACCGGCATAGAGAAAACTCTCTATGTCGATGTCTATCGGTCGCAAAGCGGAGATCAGGAGGCGACTCGGTTGTTTGACCACCTCACTGAGGCAGCTGATCTGGCCCAACGAAGGTATCCAACTGCGGAGCTTGATTTTCTGGGAGACTTCAACGCCCACTATAGCGATTGGCTATTCCCTTTCCAGAAAACGGACCATGCTGGAAGAGAGGTGCGCAAGTTTGCGTTATCGCAAAATCTCTCCCAGCTGGTGAACCAAGCAACCCGCATACCTGATGTTGATGGCCACACACCCAATTGCCTAAACCTTCTGCTGAAATCTGACCTAGGCAGACACTTAGTATCGATCTCGGCTTCACTGGGATCTTCTGACCACTGTCTGGTGAAATCCGTATCTATATGCTCTCCTCCGGACACTACCATTCGGAGATCGCGGATCGGCGAGTATGGAAAAATGGGTCGGCAGATTGGGACGAGATGCGGCACTTCTTCACGTCTTATCCTTGGCGGCAACTGTGCTTCTCTTCGAGCGAACCTTCTGTCTGTGCCGGCGCAATCGCAGACGTGATACGCCAGGGAATGGAATATTTTATCCCATTCTCTGACGTCCCCATAGGCATTAGGGCCCGTCCATGGTTCAATAATGACTGCTCTTGCTCACGCTGAAGCGCGGTAGGAAGCAGCGTACCAACCCTGGGCCCAGGCTCGCGGTTGCAAACGCAGGGACGGCAGTATCCACGCAAAGAAGAGAGCCTTTAACTCTGCCGCCAAGTACTGCAAATGGGTGTTAAGGAAGGCACGTTTCGATCATGTTATATTTGAAATATATTTTTGCAAAAGTAAAACTATAAAAGAGTGCAAATCGGTAAATTGAACTTAATAAGCGGCTTCAAAAAGCAAAAGTTCGCAATTTAACCCATATATTTATGTAATCTATTTTTAGATATCTGCTCAAAAGTACCTCCTCCAAATATAATACAGAAATATTTTTATTCAATATAAGCTGTAACATGCATTTATTAAGTCAGACTCTATGCTACTTTTATGATGGAGATTAATAAATCTAGATAGATTGAGATTTTATTGGGTAAAATAATAAATTGACTAGGCTACTGCACCTATCTCAGCTCTCATTAATACTAGGTCGTAGGTATTCGGTATGATAACTTATAAGTTATCAATATAAACCAGAAACATATTTCACAACCAACTTATTTAATCATTAAATGACTCGTAAATTGTAGGTAATTTAATTTTAATTCTATAATTAATCGAGTCAAAGAAAAATGAAACGTAACTGAAGGCAATAAAGTTCAATGACGGGCTTAGGTACAGCAGTCACACGCGCCCCGATATCCGTCGCCAAGTAAGTATACGATTCTCTATTGATTCAAAGGAAAATAAAACTTAACTCATGGTAATAAGAACACAACGACGAGTTTAGGTGCAACTGTTGCTGCGTGTCCCGATACCCGTCAGAAGGCATACGATTTTGACGAGTTTTGGGTCATGTACTAATTAGAGAGTACCAATAAACGTCACATGCAAAAAAAGCTATATACATATGAAACTTATTACAAATGATAGGTTATAACGTTAGACAATCTATTTAACTATCCCAATAAACAAATACACTTATCGTGTTGTTATCCGAAGCGGCCTGACAAGTGAAGTAATACGAGGTGGTGTTTACTCAGTTTAGTAGCAAAATGCGGGCAATCGCAATTTTTTTCGGGGAGCACACTTTTCTTGCTAAGTTCTTCCGACACCATAACACTTTTAGGCAAGTGTTACTTTTACAATCGTACATTATAATATCAAGAATGTATCGCCTTAAGCAATATTTAATTTTCTATTAATAGAAACACACAAAATGCTTAAAATGTTTAGTTGACGAGTTTCGGGACACTGACGACTATACCAGCGTTTACCTTAGTGCGTATGAATGTAATCATAACACCAGGGGGGCGATTTTGGACTATCACCGGTGATGTTGAAATAAAAGTAACAAGAAATACTCTAGGAAATATAGTATTTTTTGTTGTTATCGCCGAATAACAGTCAATTACCCAATATTCGTATTCGCCGAAGAACAGTCAATTACCGAATATTCGTATTCGCCGAATATCATAATATAATGACATTCGTAAAAAGTATTGAGTAAAACACTTGTTCTATTAAAACGGAACGCACCCGAGTTGCGATGCATGTATCCGAACATTTTATTTTGTTGACGTTTTAGTCTTTTCATTTGGGGATTACCTTCAAACCAATTAATAACATTTCGGTTAGTTGGTATTGTTTGTGGTTGCTTATTACATTTGGTGTGTGTCTGATGTGCTGCATGATATTTTTGATTGTCAAATTGTGCTAAGACGATTTAAATTATTAAAATGTCATCCCAACGGGAGAATAGTCATGTTTGGAAAGAACAAAGAACACGTAAAAAAAACGAAGTTGATGCCTATCACATACTTCCGAATCTATTGCCATCCGCAGACCCATTGAATTTTTGGCGTAAGGATAAACATTTTCCGACAATAAAGAAATTGTCAAAGAAATATTTCTCAGTAAAACCTTCCACAGTAACCTCAGAAAGGCTTTTTTAAACAGCTGGCAATATATGAACGAAGAAATAAAATCGTCATGTTACGAAAAAGTTTGCAAATGATATGTTTTTTAAATAAAAAATTACCAGAAGTCAATTTTATTAAAGTACTTACATTTTATACTAATTAGCGTGTTTTATTGGCTTTGACTAACTAAGGTTCAGGTATTCGTATTCGCCGAATAGTAAAATAATTATTCGTATTCGTAAAAGTAGTATTCGTTGCATCACAAATTTTTTGCTTAATTTACAATTTGATTATTAAGATAAATATTTCGTTCAATAATGTTCAGAGTCGAAAATAAGTTACCAGTGTCCTTGAATAAGAGAATAAGGAGCATTTGTAATTGATATCATTGCGTGATAACTAATCACCGGTTCTAAATCGCTCCCTAGGTTACCCTCACAGTTTTTAAGATAGGTCAGTCATTTGTAAAGGATAAACGCGAAAAAGAACTCGCTTTTTTTTGTCTTACTTTTAATATATATTTTTGACCTTTGAGTTGAGACTTTGAGTTTACATGGGCCTGGTGCGAGTTTTATTTGCCATTTGAGTATTCAACAAAAACTAAAAATTTTATGGCAATTTTTTAACACTCCACGTATTTCACTAAGAGGTTCTGGACTGCTTTAACGCCATTAAAAATCTAGTGTTCGTTAACGTTATCGAATGGCATTTAAAACTCGCACAAGACAACTTGGTGTCTGTGTTTTTCTTTAAATCACAATCTAGATCAGTTTAATATGTTGACGAAAACGAGAATTTGTATGGCATTGGAGCTACGGAAGTGCTACCAAGTGGAAACTGTGCAGAGTTAAAACAATGCCATACACGTATACTATACTATCTATATAAGTGTCTACATGGTCTAGTTTATTGTAATAAAGGCCTACAGTGCCGTCCTACCTAATTAAGACACCGGGGCAAGACATGTCGTTCTTTTGGCAGGGACAACTCATGTGATCTAGAACGCCTGAAAATAAATCCAGTCATTGTTAAACACTCATCATCACCAGCTCATTTTACGTCTCCACTGCTGGGGCACGAACCTGTTAGAAAATGTTAGAAAACCCAAATTTTATGATTATATAGCAATTTTGTACAAAAAAAAGTTTACTTTTATGACGAAAGTGAAAACTCCATAGGGGTTAAAACATTTATTCCGCAAGAGGATAAAACGTTTGAGTAAAAACAACAATTGGTTATTTAAGACTAAGGCTTTTGCGGCATGGCCAGTCTTCAATTTACAGACGTTCTTTTGCTCACAGTACCGATCTGGTTGTATTTTATTAATTATGTATATAAGTATAAGTATAAGTATAAGTGTTGATTTTAATATACATACATACATACATACATGCAAAAATACAAAGGTTTCCTATATATATGTAATTTTATAAGTGTTGATTTAAATGGAGTTTTTATAAAATAATGTTGTAGAAAAATTTATTAAATGATGGTACCGTTACAATAAATGCTTTTAATCACATAATGGATCCCAATCAATAAAACAGGTGGCGTTCGGGACCACCGGTCCTGGTCCTGATGGCCTCATCAAAAATAATTATAATTTCCAAGGTGGCTTTCGGGACCGCGGTCCCGGTCCCGAAAACCCCCGACTCAACATTTGAATACGCAGGGAATAGAGTTTACATCTACAACAGTGCAATTTTACAAATTAGCAACAGTATAGAGTTAAAATGAATCTTTAACTCCTGAAGCTGTTGGTTCAACCGCTTTTAAAATTATTATGTAGCTAGACTATGACTTAAAATGATTGAATAAGTAGATGAACTATGGCTCTGATCACATGAGACATCGCTGCCAGACAGCGTGCAGACGTGAGTACCACGCACGTTTATCTCGATTACATTTAGGAAATAATTTGACCAAATTGCGTCAGATTTTGCGGATCGAAAAGTCAGACCGTTCGCTTTTGTAATAGGGTATTAACCACAGAATAATACATAACTACATAGTTTACTGGAATTGACGCTATACCACCGCTCTACGCCTACATAAAAAAGAATACTACTACTAAAGAGGGTTTACGCTAACTCGCCATAGGGAATTTCAAATCTCAATAAATTTAAATGAAACAACTTTTACGGATCTACTCGCGTTTATTTTACTTTACACATTATTTAATGTTTATCCTGAATGACGTTTCGAATCCTTTACAGGGACCCTGCAAAGGATTCGAAAGTTGTTTCATTTAAATGTGTAGTGTTCGCGTAAACTTTAGAAAACAATATCTCAATAAATGTTGGTTATTAACTTCTTTTTGAAAATATTATTAGATAAATCATTAGATATCTGTATTTCATTAAGCAAAAAAACATAAACTAGGATTAGCTTACCACTTTGAAAAATAAAAACGTATGACACCGTAAAGCGTAAACCTTAATTTTTTTGGATCACAATTCTATATGGCTGATGTTTCAATACTTAGATAGCACTTATTATAAGTCTGATATCGTACCTATACCGCCGCTGTAAAAATGTGTTGAAATCGCGAGCAAAAGTCCACGTGACCCTTTTCTCTTCTAGTTTCTGTATTTTTCTATAATGAAACCAGTTTTATGAAAGTTACATCATTCAGACCGCAAGATATAAGGTAGATTGCAATGAAAAAATTGACAGTTAATAGGTACTAAGTTCTACTCGATATTTTTTGCGATTATAATGGAAAAGTTACATTTTATTTCTTATTAATAAATACTATTACAAAACCACGTAGGATTGTAAAATAAAAGTATTAATTTTGTATCTTTAATTTGTAAAACAAAAAAGGCTTTAGCACATCAGTAATCACTATTGTATAATGAGAAATCTTGGTTACAAAGTAATTATTAACGTTTATTAACATTATATTTAACGTGGCAGTTAATATTTTTAACTAGGCACAGAAAATAATCGAGTAGGTTGGATCTAGTTTACTGTAACAAAAATCATGGTCAAAATAATATTTTTTAAAACTACTTGCTACTAATACTTATCTGAATTTGTATTGCTTAGGAGAAAAAGAAATTAAGAATACTATTTAGGTACTGCTAAAAAAATATGAGTTTATACAGATTACCCTGAGCTCTTTGCAGTGATAAGAAGAGCCCTTACACCTTTTTTTATTACTATAAAAAAAACAAAAATATTAAACCCTACAAATTCACAACAAAATGCATGAAAAAAATATATAACAGTGATAAACAGCTTAGATATACAGCTTAGAATAATAACGCCTAGAAGCCGAGTACGCGCACGGCGATTGAGGCAAGTTTAACCAAGCCATATGTGGCTTGGTTGGCCGAACGGCTCGCTAGTATCCAAGGTCACGTCGTGTCGTAAGCAGCTCCGCAATTTTTGTTTATAATGACGATTTGTGCCATCAAAGGATGCTTTCACAAGTCAGAATCTAGCAAAAAGGATGCTAAGATTACATTTCACCTGTAAGAACAGCTAATAAATGTCTATTTTTTCGTAAAACACGATATTAATGATCGTAAATTTGTAATATGTCATTCCATGTATGTTTTGCTAGATGTAGGAAAACTTTTACCCCATTTTGTGTTCCGAGTTTTTTTTATTTAGAGTTGTTTTTATCCAAGTCCAAGAAAGGCAATTTATCACGATTGCTGTTATCAAAGCGCCAGTTATTTAGAAAATAGTTACAGCTACAAAGATTTTAAACTGACATGCTGAAAAAATGTTATAACCGTATTTTTTTCTGATAAGACTGATTTTTGTGCAATAAAGTAAATGAATAAATATTGGCATTTTTATTTATCACCAAACAATGTTACATTTACATAATATTACATGTACATGTTTTCGTGTTATATGTCTTCTTCTAATCCGCTACGCTCTTGACAGAGCGGTCGTGGTCGTCATGTAGTAGCGGTTTGGGCAGATGTTATTCGCCTCACGACAGCGCGCCACTTTTCTCTGTTGGAGGTCATCCTGCTACAGTCGTTTAATGAACCTCCCACGGCTGATTTAATTTGGTCCATCCATCGCATGGGAGACCTTCCACGCGGTCTTGTGCCCTCCATTTTACCTTGAACGACAAGACGTTCGATGGACTGATGGTCGCGTCGAGAGACGTGTCCGAAGAATGTGAGTATGCGAGACTGTACTACTGAAAATAGACGCTGCTCAATGCCGAGTTCTTGGAGTATCGAGATGTTAGTGCGAAACTCAGTCCACGATACTCCAAGCATTCTTCTCCAGCACCACATCTCCAAAGCATCTATTTTCATCCTTTCCACTTCTCGCAATGTCCACGTCTCTGCAGCGTACAGGAATATGGGGAAAATAAGCGTTCGTACGAGTCTGGTCTTAGTAGTTTTTGTTATATTTCTGTTCCTCCATATTTTCGTTATTGTTATATGTAAGTATCTTTAAATAAGTAACTAATGATATGAAAATTGTGGTAGTCGTAGCTTCACCGCCATCTAACTAAAGGCTCGAATTAATATTCAGTGCATAATGAAATAAAATTATGCTTCCAAATAGTTTAAGAGAGAAGTGGCGGTCCATTGTCTCTGCCTACCCCTCCTGAGGGATTGAGGCGTGACTATTTATGTATGTATGTACCTTAAAAAATTTTACGTTTTTAAATAATAATCACAAACTTAAATGAAAACATCTTAATGTATATAACAGTTAATATTATTAATGTATGGCGTTAATATAATAAAATAATATGTAATAATTATAGAAGACAATTTTCTTTTTGTGACTATTGACTTTGTAGCTATTTTCACATAAAAAAATTGAAGTAATTAAAAAAATCATATGTAACAACAATACAATTTTTAAACTATGAAACAAGATAAGAGTTTAGTAACTTACCCATTTACCCCGAGTTTGGGGAAATTACCATTTTACTTGCAACATTTATTCGTACAGTTGTGTGTGTAATGACAAGCTGCTGACGCACACGACGGAGTATTTTGTGCCTCAATATTTTGTGTGTGTAATGACAAGCTGCTGACGCACACGACGGAGTATTTTGTGCCTCAATATTTTGACGAACTTTGTTTGACACTATCGTTCTAGGCGTTATTATTCTAAGATATACAGTAACAAAAAAATGTTGCAGTTTAATTTTTTTCTCTTAGTATACTTATAAAAACTTACGCCTTCTTTTTTTAAAAGGACTAAAAAATAAAACTCTATCCAAATAAAATCGCGAGAGATTAGATATTTTATAAAAACTTACCGTTTACTTTTATGACTATCGCCAGCGCCATTCATTTGACGGGAGTCAATTTGACCGATGGATTTGACTTTGCGTGACAGAAATTCCATTTTTAATAAAACAAATGAATCGAATAAAGGAGATCAATTTATATCACAGACTGCCGAAAAACTAAAAAGTTTATATGCGAGCAAATGTTTTTATAAATATATATTTTTGTGAGGGACTTTAATTCATTTTTTTGAATTTTAAAATGGTGGTATTTATTTAGCACATTATTTGTAACGATTTCAGTGCCATAGAGCCCAGATGAACTCTAAATGACGACTGAAGGTTGCAAGCAGATGATCACACTAATATCGCTGGCATTATCAATCGATGTAGTGAATTAATTACACCTACTTGTAAACAAAAAAAAATTACAGTTATATTATCGCGTACTCATTTGTTCGTTACATAGCATACTGATATAACGATTTTTAGTCAAATAAAAGACAATGATGAAATAATTATACGTAGTTCACTTTTTCGTACTAAGATCATGGGTAATATTTCTGGCATGTCAGTATAAACAGTGATATTATTGGATAAAAACGTTAGACGATAATATATTTTTAAATGTAACAGAATATTAACAAGAACGGAAAAAAGATAAAGATTTGATTTGAAAAAAGACAAAGTGTTGAAAAAATTCCACGAGCGGGATTCGAACCCGCACCCCATGACATGCCGGGTCAGGTGCACTACCAACTAAGTATGCTATCGTAGCTAAATCCAACTCGCCGAAATTAATCAACGCTATCTACTTTTACTTTTTAAGCCAAAGAAGCCCTATTCAATGTCGACAACTACGTCATCAACATCCGCTCTTAATATTTTTACAAATATTGAAAGATCAGTTAAGAATTAGGCAAGCTATATTTATTCATTAATATCATAAATTTTATATTATATTATTTTCTTTGGCTTATAAAGTAAAAGTAGATAGTGTTGATTAATTTCGGGAAGTTGGATTGAGTCACGATAGCATAGTTAACAGTGCACCTGAGCCGGCATGTCATGTGCGGGTTCGAATCCCGCTCGTCGAATTTTTTCAACAATTTGTCTTTTTCAAATTGTAATTGGTTCACAACAATATTTGTGCTAAATTATATGTAAATAATCATAAAGATTTGATTTTAGAGAGTTGAATTCACAGATTTTTCAAATAAAAATAAGTGAATACTATAATAATTGACTCTATTATATATCTACGTTTGTAATGTACGTTCGAACGTGTTCTAAGTACCTTTATCAAAGAACAGGGTGCTTATAGTGGGAGTTTTAAATGCCATTCAATCATACCAACGAACACAGAATGTATTAAAAAGTTTAACTCATCTTATTTGTCACCAGGACTGCATCAATGCCATACGAAATTCTCGTTTTCATAACGTGATCGAATGGTGAAAGTTACACTAGGCACCGTCTATACTTAATGCCAGATAACTGAAGCCCTCATGCCCCCGCATGTGCGAGACCGCTCAAGATCACGACAAGGGCACGACTCGCAGTCATCAGCTCTACTACGACATCGCGGTGATTGCACCGGACACAATTAACAGAACACAGTGCAGTTGATATAAAAAAATAAGCAAATGGAGATTGGCCTTTTTTGTAGGAGGTTTGGCATTAGATTTCTGGCACCTGTCTATAACTCTATAGTGAATATTCTTAAAATTTAACCAGGGGTTCTTAAAAATAATTATTTGTTTTTATTGACTTATTTAAATGTGTAATCGTTTTAGTACTATTCAAAAGATGAATAAGCTAAGGAAGATGTGGTAACGAAAGCAGCACATGTTGTGATGGCGCTTGAAAGAGGAGAATTATGGAAGAGGAAGACATAGATCAGAACCCCGGGTTAGATTTAAAAAATATTCGGCATCGAGTTATGGAATAGATTGGTGCCAGGAATCCAGAACAGGTACTTAAATTCCTGGGCAATATTTGAATCGAAGCTAAGCAATCTCATCATACCGCTTACTTACCAGTCTTTTTTTTTCAGTCTGTCCGCCTTTGCATGTCTTCTATAATGCACTATCTGTAGTGCACTTTGCATTAAGTCCGCATATTGTGGGGTTTTTGTATATTGTGGCATTTATATGTAAACAGTAAAGTAAAATCAATAATTTTATATCATTTCAATAGTAATACTTGTTATAAAAATAAAATAACATTGTATATGTTTATGTACATAAGTATTTACCTAATTAAATTTCAAAATTTTAAATGTTTTATCTAGTGTTTCCTGTTTGTTTGAGTTAAGTACTTCCTTCAAGGCCTTACGGCTCGTTAAGCTGTATGGGGATATTGTACATGCCAGTTTGTCTTCAAGCATATATGACAGTGTATTTAAGCAAAATTATATAACATGCACGAGAGGAAATGTACTAGGTCGTTAGAAAATGATAAACGTGTGATAACTGTATTGCAGTCTGAAACAAAGCCATCTATATGTGAAACTACTGATAAAAATATAAATAATACGACCAGCTACGAGGATCTCGATGGCGCAGTGGTTAACGCTCCCGGTCTGCGAATGCTGAGGTTAAGCAACTTTCGCTAAGGCCGGTCATCGGATGGGTGACCAAAAATTTTTTATCTCGAGCTCCTCCGTGCTTCGGAAGGCACGTAAAGCCGTTGGTCCAGGCTACATTAGCAGTTGTTAACAACCACCAATCCGCACTGGGCTCGCGTGGTGGTTTATGGCCCATTCTCCCTATATCCATCCATAGGGAAGGCTCGTGCCCCAGCAGTGGAGACATAAAATGAGCTGATGATGATGATGATGATGACCAGCTACAGGGTGCCTAGTGCAAGCGCGGATCCACCGTTATTGTGGGCACAGTGGGCATGCCCACACCCTTAACTGAGATCGAAGATATATTTTTTGTGCTATTCGTATTTTAAATCTGGACGAGTTTCAATGTATATGTACATATGTACATATTATGTATCCGTTTTGTATGTTTTATTGTTTTGTGTTGTGCAGGTCAATAAATGTTTCTTAATCCCTAAAAAACTAGCAATGAACCGTGCGCGTGTGTGATTCTGAACGTAGAGCAGCACACAACAAAGGCACACATTCACAGAAGGTTTTAGCTGCTAAAACCTTACCAAATCCAGAAAAACAACAAAAAAATACATTTTGATTACGACAAACATTTGGCCGATTTTTGGGTCGCCGTACCCACAGCCATTTTTGTGTGCTGGATCCGCGCTTGGCCTAGTGTGTATTTTGTTTATTATCCGTATTCATTCATTTACGTTTACGAATACGAAAATTATATGGCATTGAAGCAGCGCCTCCTGGCGGCATTCGAAAGGAGTTAATATTTTGCCATACAAATTCTCGTTTTCGTTAACGTGATCGAATGGCGAATGAAACTCGCACTTGGTACCCAGGTAGCAGTTCCATGTCATCATCATCAGCTTATAATCGTCGAACTGCTGGGCGCAAGCTTTCCCATATGAAACCATAGCATATGGGGAGATTGGACCGTATCTCACTATGTGACCAAAGGCGAGTTTTATTAATCTTTATTTAAAAAAATACAAATTAGTTTAGGTACTATTACTTATGAAAACTTATTCTAGGCTGTTTTTAATCTCACAAACAATGTGCCCCGAAACTCCGAGTTGTTTTCAATAGCATCGGCTTATCGTGCCCATGGAGGATCACGGCATAATATAATGTATTATCAATGTAATAAATTGTGTCAAGATCCTCCATGGGCATATAATGTTCAATTTGGTCACCCATCCGGTGATCAGGCTTTGGGATTGTTGCTTAACTTGCAACTTAGTAAATTATAACCCGTTGCTCTTCACTTTTCGTAACGTAACTACATACTTTGAACCAAAGCCATTCTCCATCTTTATTACAAGTTAGTAATAAAATGTCGGTAATTCAGCTCTGACAAGTAATGGCAAAGAGGTGGAACACATTACATTTATTATCCTCGAACGCTTTGCATTTGCGTTGCCACACAAGTGACGGACACACCACTCTTGTATGTGACTTGCGAAATTTACAGACCCATTAGAAATGTTACCTTACCACTATACAGGCTCGTGCGGCAACAAAGCAGCGCGGTGATTATGTATCTAACATGGACAGGAGCACCAGCTTTAACTGATAGATCAACAAAATATATTGCGCATAATCACATGCGTGAGATAGACACAGTGTCACAGAAGGGCAAAGTGGTTAGTGGCATAGAGAGGCACAGTTGCATATAAGGTTGCATTGAAACAGAGGTGCACAATCCACGGACAGAGGGGCAAAGAGACATAGGAAGCACAGTGGCGCAGAAAGACACAGTGGTGCGGAGAAAAACAGTGGCGCAGAGAAAAACAGTGGCGCAGAGAAAAGCAGTGGCGCAGAGAAAAACAGTGGCGCAGAGAAAAGCAGTGGCGCAGAGAAAAGCAGTGGCGCAGAGAAAAACAGTGGCGCAGAGAAAAACAGTGGCGCAGAGAAGCACGCTGACACAGAAATTCCTGTCTTAACAGCGAGCACGCTGACACAGTCAGAGAAGCATCTCTGCGGAGGGGCATATTGTACAAAGACATACAGGGGAACCGTATCACAGAGGGGCATTGTGGCCCTCAGGGCATACTGCATGCTGGCCAATTAGCCATAATTAATCGGTAAAATTCAGATCAGCAGAAGATTTAAGTAAAGCCATGTCTGGTGCAGATAAAAGTAAAAATGTTTGTCAATTCTTTGAAATTAATAATGGCTGTAGATTTTCATTTAAAATTAAAGTTTAATTCCACTATAGGAGTCAAGTTTTCAACGTGTGAGCATTACTTACTTATCTATAGGCTATTTGTTTTGTGATTCGTATCTCGTTCTGTACACGCAGTAATGGAGCTAACATAACATATGTATGTACGTACAATACGAGTTTGTTTATCAGCTTCCCACTTCACGTTGAATTTTAAAATCGTGCAATATCGTAAATTGCAAGGAAATCACTCTTTTTGTTTACATACAACGACTTCGTCTCTTTTCGTAAGTGCCATAAGAAGGTGGACCAATAAGGAACATGCTATACGCGTATGGTTACCCAAAGCTCTAAAATAATATCACCAAAACTAGTAATATATATATATATATATATATGTGATGTATCCTTTCTATTATATTTAATAATAAAGTTTAGTATAATGTGGCGTCTGCTCCAGTGCTCCTACGCTTAAGTTCGTAAATAAAAAATACGCCGATATTTGGATTCATTGGCTGTAGAAAGGCTGTAGAACTAACCTAAATAGAAATGAATTCTATGAATATGAATAAGAAAAAGTTCGATAAGCAATAACTTAACTAAGTATATTGAGTGGGCAATCCAAATGTGTCAGGATGGGCATGGACCAGGTATAGGGGAGGTACAAACTATAAGTGTTAGGGAAGTTATATAGAAACTTTAATGTAAAGTCAAACAATAATGAAAATATCGAAAGCTCGTACACAACCGGGAATCGAACCCGGTCAAACCTCCTAAAGTAATCGCAATATATTTATTGCATTAGTTGATAATGACGACCCCACAAGGAATAGGTTTTGCTAACAAACTCCGTGTCCTAAGTAAAAAGACAATCTACAGCTTGAAATTTTGTGAAATAATAAAAATAATAATTTTTCATACTTTTTGTAGGTATGTTATATTATAAATAAAATATAAAAATAAATAGAATATAAAAAAATATTATAAGTAAATTAAAAAAATTCAATGTTTATTTTCATAACTTTAAAACCGATGACATGGTTCCCTAATATATAAATTTCCTTATTACTTTTAGTTCCGAACTTTCCCATAATAACATAATTAAGAGTTGAAATTTTAAAAACGTACCACGTTACGGTGACTGTATTCATGTATCTCCTGGCATAACTACATGCTATATTTACAGAAGTATTATCACAAGATTAGTGCCACAGTACGAAACTAACTACTTATTTTTTAGGTTCTAAGTGTAACAAATCGTTAATGTGATCAATTAATCTTGACGATCGTCTGTCGCAGGCGCAGGCTACACCTCTTGGCATTCGTTGCCGGCATTAAAGGTCTCGAATGTCACTCTGAGGTCACAAGGTTTAATTAAGATTAACTTGCAACTTACCTGCGGTACTAACTAAGGTAATTAAAACATTCTATATTCATCATCATCATCAGCCTATAAACGTCCCACTGCTGAAAACAGGCCTCCCACGTGAACAATAGCACGTGGGGATATTGGGCCATAACCCACCACGCTGGCCCAATGCGGGTTGGTGGGTTTTAACGACTGCCATCTTACGACAACAACCGGGACCAACGGCTTAACGTGCCTTCCGAAGCACGGATTCTATATTATTATTATTCTATTTATCATTTATTACAATAAAAAAATCTTTGTTTTAAACCGTTAAACACAGCTACAACGCAAAATCGAGCTATGATCTCGTTGGTTCGATTTCCATATGATTAATTTTAGAACAGGAACATCTAACATTAGGTCTAGATTGCATGGGTTTCCCATAAGGCAATTCAATCTAAAATTACCCTAAGCACCTATATCCTTTCGTAGCTTTATGTAGTTCAGGCTCACAGCTTGTAACCTTGTACCGGGCATAAACATTTACAGACAATCAATAAGTAATATTTTTGAATAATTATATTACATTTGATGTTTATATTATGTTGTTCCGCAATTATAATTTGTTTTGCTATTATCGAAAATGTTGTTAAAATATTTATAATCACCTAACAACAGGTGTAATCCACTAATCACATATTATTACTCTTATTAATCAAATATTAAAATGGATTTTTTAACGTATTGTAATATTATAAGTAAAATGAATATTGACATGAATATTGTATTTTTTATACTAATTAACATTAATCTTTGATAGGTTCAAAATTTTCAGAGTTTATTACTAAGTTAATAAATGTAGGTAAGTCCCCACATAATAAAAAACGCCTTGATCAAACAAATTACAAAGCACAAAATCATTGCCAAATTAACAATGGTTTCTGAGTTACTTCTAACAAAAAACTTCTAGGTACCAACAAAACCAGTCAGGTGATAAGCAATAAGAAAACGTCGCTGCACATTTAATCTGTTGTTTTAATGAGTTTACCGTCACATACCTAGGTGAAGTCTAGAAATATATAGAATGATTTTCACAGCGGTCAAAAGGTCATTGTGGAAAATTAAAGGAATTATTGCCTTGGATAGCTGTTAGTAGCACCATAGCACCAAGATACGAACGTGTTTTGTTTCCCAAATTAATTATTCGTAAGGTAATTTCAGTCGGACTGAAGTACGTACCTAGTTAGATGGATTACTTTTCCCTTCCTACGTTTTTCTATTTTTGTCTTGGAAAAATGCTTTGTTACTTACCTTTTTCGTTTGTTTTATAATACTTTCGTGTATACTTCTTATATTTTTTTATTAATTTAAAAAAATAATTATTATTATTCACTCTTTATTTATTTTTTCTCATATAAATTTAAATATTTTCTAAAAACAAAACAAACAAAACATTTAAAAATATAAAAAATAGGGGTCCGCCGGCATCGGGACCAGAGTCCAAGCTACCAGTGGTTAGGGCTCCAGAGACAAGAACCTCCTCACAATGCGTGCCATATCAAGGAGAACTGCCTTCTGAATCAGGCCCTTGATCACGCCGCCTAACGAGAGCCTCATTAGATGTTGATCGAGGCTCTTGGCCATCAGGCCGTTGGCCGTAACAACAATCGGTACGATGACAGCCGAATCCACACTCCACATGTCGACAACCTCGTGTGCTAAATCGAGATATTTGATTTGATTCTCTTTCTCAGCTTTCACGAGGTTCTCGTCATGGGGAATGGTGATATCGACAATCATCGCGCGGCGCGCTAATCGATCTATCACCACAATAACAGGCTTATTGGCTACAATAGTCCTGTCGGTGATGATAGATCGATCCCAGTACAACGTGACATAGTAATTTTCGAGAACTGGGTCGGGCATATACTTGTAGTACGGTACCTCAGAATCAACATGTTTGTATTTCAAGTTACTGGTGGATAATCCTGGCCACTTGGTTATTCCTGTGTAAGTACTCGCCGTTAGCCAGACGAGAACAGCCAGAAATAATATGTCTGATAGACTCACCCGGACGATGGCATGCCCGACAAAACCGTCCCGTCCTTCATAATAAATTTCCGGTATTTTTTCGTCAGCATAACTTCGTCCATATTTGCACAGACAAAACCTTCAGTTTCCCCGAAGAGGTCACCGAAACGCAGCCAGGATATGGACGCTAAAAAGTCTACATCGGGTCCATGAAGGGCCCGATAAAAGCGCCCGTTATTATTATAACTATATTTTTTTTTAATTTTACGTCTGAAGCTAGTAAAGCTTATGTTTTATCTGAACTACGATAGAAAACAGTTTCACTTTATTATTTATAAGTACTTAATCGTAATAATAATATTAATATCTTCATGTAAGTATAAAATTTTCTCACTTAGCAAAATATCACACAAACCATAAAGGAGGAGCTCTATGGCGCAGTGGTTAACGCGCCCAGTCGGCGAGTGCTGAGGTTAAGCAATTTTTGCAAACGCCGGTCATCGGATGGGTGACCAAAAATATATCATCTCGAGCTCCTCCGTGCTTCGGAAGGCACGTAAAGCTGTTAGTCCCGGCTGCATTAGCAGTTGTTAATAACCACCACTCCTTACAGGGCCCTACCAGGGCTACTCTTGACGCAAACTCAATCTTGATACAATTCCAATGCGATTAATATGTATCGATATTGGGATAAGTTTCGCAATTTCGGGACGCCCCATCTCGATAATAGTTTGTTCACTCAATTTCCACGCAATTTAATTCTAATGTAGCGCTATTATCGCTTTTAAGAGTGCCATTTGAATTTTTTAGATTTGAGATTGGAAATTGATTATTGCAATTGTGTTTCAAGAGTAACCCACATGAACCGTTCTCCCTATCCATCCATCCAATCTCAGCAGTGGGGACATAAAATGAGCTGATGTTGAATAATAAAGTTTATGTAGGTGTAAACGTTTCTATGAACTGATTGTAAGTAGTCTATCTGAACTAAGCCAAGGACTGTCTCGGTCCACCTGTCAGGCCATGCAGCAAAAAATAGGCTTTACTAATTACTATTGATTTGGCAAAATATATCAGCTGGTTTTTGTCTTGTAAATTGTATAGTAAAATAAACACTGAAAATGCAGAACTTATGTACAACATGAAACATTATATGATAACATAATAAACTCACACCCTGAAAGTGATTTATTAAGAATCAGCTACCTACTGAATAATTTTCAACCATTTTTACACATTTTATCTCTTTCCAAGTAAAATAAAAATAAAGTATAATACAGTCACTCTTTCGTCAAACAGTTGAAACAAATTTAATTAAAACGCACATTTTTTTTTTACCTACGCACATACAGCCATACAAGTATAAATACCGATAATGTTATATACAAAGTTATACATAACTTCAATAGTAGGTACAGTTTAAGTGCTTGTGTTAACAGCTCTTCCTAGCTCTTTTACAACGCACTTTTTAAACCTTAATTAGAATAACCGATGCATGGTCTTGACGTCATACAACGTACAATCTTTCGTAACACTAAAATTATTGCATTTAATGACTGTTTTCTTATATTTAAGTCATAAAGTAATTAGCCTATATACAGTCCCACTGCTGGGCAAAGGTCTCCGTTATTGAAATCAAGTCATCGCACTAACAATGATGAGTAGGTATTGGCTTGTGCTCATTAGTTAAGTGTTTTTGTTTCAGAGATGATAGTTGACGATAGTTTACCAATCTCCTTGAATTTATATGGGACTTTGGTAAGACCTCGCGCAGAATTCTTGTGTGAATTGGACTGTGTCACTCCGATGTCTTGATTATTTGCCAATAGCCAACACTAATGCATGTCGATGCACATTAACGGTATACATTGAACTATCCAACATTACACATTTCTGAATGATAAAAAATGATATAATTAAAATGAAAATACAAACAACAGTCTTCAATATTCCACTATAAAGTCTAACGTAACTTCATGTTATGCTAGTTTAATTATCATCTTAATCAGTTTCTATCTACAGTACCTAGTTAAATATATTTAAAAAAGCCAAATATTAATGCCGATGTTTGGTACGGTAAACATAGTTGTTATTAAAATTAAGAAAAAAGTTTGGGAATAAAGAAAAAGATAACTGAACGGCACTGTAACGTTTTGCGAAAACATTGAAGTCATTAATTTGCGGATTTAAACCACCAGTAATATGCAAATACCCTCCTTTATTACAAGAATTTTACCAAAGTCAGCAGCTGTTTATGAGTAACAGAAAAAGTAAATAAGTAAGAGTTTCAATTAAGTAGCCTCATTTTTTATCAAAACATGTACTTAATGAAATTAATTTCACTAATAAGTTGCGCCCTTAAAGTTGGATAGCTAAATACTTAACGCTACAACAACAATGTTTACAAAATCATAGGTTAATTTGTTCTATTGATCTAATAAATATTATTCACCTTATCAGAAACTACGGTTTTTTTTTTCAAGGGAAAAAAAATTGATTTTATTAACATACCAACACATCTAAACATTACAAAGTATTTAGTTATTTAAACTATATATAGATAATTATATAGATGAACACTTTATTGCGTTCGGAAAGTATTAACAGAACTCACTGCCATCGCTTCTTATCGTTCAGCTTAACTGAGGCGGTGTTACCCATGTTTCCAGCCACTAAGTCGAAGTCACTTTCGAGTTTTCAAACTTTTCGCGTCGCAGCGTCGAGTTTAGCGTTCGTCAGACGCGTCTAAGCCACCCGACTACCCGTGATACTTTGTCCTATAGCAGGTGTTCTCGCCTTCAACGGACGGCCATGACTTTCCCTCAAGCAAACTGCAGACTCGCGTCATTTCCTATCGTAAACCAGGAAAAAAAACATTGCAATAATTGCCATTAAACTGACATGATCTATATTAACCTTAACCAAGTCTTTGCCTAAAAAAATACCACAGCAGTTGTAGGGGTAGGTAGGTAAGTGCACTGTTTAGCACTGTACCTACTATTATTGTCCGTAACTCCCACAGAACACAAGTTCTGTGTTCTGTGGTAACTCCCTATCATTGAATCAATCGATGACACAGTTTATCATGTTCCTGAAAAGGTCACAATATCTTGGTTACATACGCACGTGTTTATGTAGGTACCTAATAATGTATATACTATAAGTAATATAGCATTATTCCGTAGTAAATCGTATACTTAGTTGCAAACCTTCAGTCATTTATTATACATTTATTATTATTTTATATTTATTGTTTTTTCACAGATATTAAGTGTTCAATAACGTAAAGTTTAGTTTACAAAGTTGTGATTAAATCACATGTATTAAAAAATCATTTCAAATAAGACCTAATATAAATAATGTCTTTCTTTCAACTATCCTTCATTTTATTAATATAATGAAGATGAGAATGATGACTTGCATGTTTACATGCAAATTATAAGCATGAAAGCAAGCATTCAAATCAAGCAATATCATTCACAATTCGCAATTATCAATAAGTACTTATCAATAATTTATTAGATATTCGACAGACCATTAAAAATAAAACAAAACTGCAAACAGACTTCTCCATTTTCCCGCCTAGTAGTCCCAACTTAGATTATGTACATCATCATCATCAGCTCATTTTATGTCCCCACTGCTGGGGCACGAGCCTTCCCTATGGATGGATAGGGAGAACGGGCCATAAACCACCACGCGGGCCCAGTGCGGATTGGTGGTTGTTAACGACTGCATGCTAATGCAGCCGGGACCAACGGCTTTACGTGCCTTCCGAAGCACGGAGGAGCTCGAGATGAAAAAATTTTGGTCACCCATCCGATGACCGGCCTTTGCGAAGGTTGCTTAACCTCAGCACTCGCAGACCGGGCGCGTTAACCACTGCGCCATCGAGCTCCTTGCGAGCATTATGTACATGTCTATGTAATCTAAGAGTCCCAACAACTAGTGCGAGTTTTATTCACCATTCGTACATACATACATACATACATACATACATACCTACATAAAACCAATTAGCATGTCTCAACGGGATAAAAGGAATATCATTCTTTTTTAATTTAGTTTATTTTTTTATCAGAAGAAAACAGTGAACTTGTTAATATGACTAGATCCCTTTGCTATTCTTATTATAATGGAAAAAAATATAATTTTGTGAAGTCAAATAGTGCTACCTTAATATCGACTATCAATAAGTCGATAGTGTTCACATTTTTTCACGTTTTGTAAATAATAATACTTATAACTCGGCTGGCTCGGCTAAGTAGATCTTAGCTTCCAACACAAGCCGACGCCACTGCGCTCTGTTATGCGCAGCTCTTTTTATGTCCTTCCAACTGAAAGAAATAATTATAATAATTTTAAAAATAGCCATCTTAAATTATGGCGATACCTGATCAAGCGGATCACTGCGACCGAAGTAGCAACTACGACCACTCTGCCAAGTGTGTAAGGAAGGCCTAAGAAGAATAAGAAGACAACCCTAAGTCCAGCTGGTTACATTGTTCGCGGTCGCCAACGTCATAAAACATTACTTATTATTATAATACATGAATTTTGTTCAAACTGGAAAACACTAGCTTTTTTTAAAAAAAAAAATTAATGTTTTATTTTACTAATAAATGCCATGGAGCTCCATTGGAGCTCTCGATTAATAATTGATGTGCAGATGACTTCTTGGCGGGAAAGTGAAGAGTCATGTCTGCGGTTTTGTTTTATTTTCAAAAATTTGTGTTATGTCGAATATTAATGTGAAATAATGGTGGATTATTAACCGTTAAGTGTTCGTTTCATTTGAAACAAAACAGTGCAACGTCACTTTTCAAATTCTCTCAAGAAGTCCGCCCGAGGATTTAGTAAAGCCCCACATCTTTACTGAGATACTCGAGGGGTTGGGTGGTATATCATTTCTCATTTCTATTATCTCTCATCATCATCATACAGAAAAGAAATATTGTTTATTTATGTATTACTTGTTAGAAAAATTACTTTGACACTGGCTAAATGTGCTAATCGCACAAAGCCATGAACAAAATGAAAAAAAAAAGTCTTGATTTCTTGATCCACGTTGACTTTGACGTTTGTTATGAATTGTTCTGAGACCCACTGAGCAAGTAATCACTACTTATACTGAGACCTATTGTAAGAAATTTTCACTTTAATTTAAACACTCTTTACTTTAAATCTGTTTTGGAGTACAATATCTACCTACCGAATTACTTTTATGCTAACCGGGTCAAAAACTCACTTTGTTTGCCCTCATTTGTGTTTTTGGTAATAATATGCAATTTCAATTCAACGTAAAGAAACATTGATTTTACGTACATAACTATAGTAAAATGAAGAAAGAAGGTAAGAGAAACCAATAATCCTAATATTAAAAAAACCAAAATAATGTTTTTGTACAGATATAACAATAATTGAATTACTCAATAATATTTAGAGTTTTTCGTTGTAGAAGTTCAAGATATTTTCCTCAAAATACTTAGAGAAGAAGATGATGTATCGGCCGGTGTTGCAGCCATTAAAACGCTACTAACTGTAATAGAGAATTATAAAGGTAAACTATGTTTAAATTTATTTTCATCACCAGCACATCAGCTTACTTAGATTGTACCACTAAAACAGGACTTGCTCTTGGCTTAACAATGGTCACTATGGTAATTAAACTGTCACTGACAACAGATGTTGTTTATGAAGTGCATGAAGTTCAGAACAAGAAGTGCATAAGTGCGAATCAGCGCCGCTAATCAATTATATTTTTATTGTGTCTGTATTTACAGCAGACAAAAACTTAGTTGTTAAATTACTTATGGATCAGATGTGCATGTCGATACATCACATATCATGCTTGCTATTATTTTTTATATAATGAATTAACGTTATCAAAATGCATTGGTTAGTATCTAAGTCATGGTAAAATTTTATAGTTGCAACAGTCAGAGAGCTGGACTTGAACCTTCAGTTGGCGGTAGATGCTATGCGCCACTTCGATCAGCCTGTTACAGCAATATCGTCCGGTTGTGAGCTGTTCATGCGATTTATAACATTAGCAAAGCTAGATGTAAAGGTCAGTAAGAGCTTTTTATCTGCTATGAATATTATGATAAAAGTTTGGTTGTGTAAAATAAATGCAAATGCTAAAGTTTTAATAGATTCCAGGTAAAATAGGCTACTCAGCCTTATCTATTGTGAATTTCAACAAATAAAAGTTTATATATTTTGATACTCAATTTAATGTATTTGTTAATAAAATCTATACAATTATGGTTATGATGTTCTTCCACAGTCCTTTGAAGAATGTGAACAGATAATGTTACAACGAGGACGTATATTCCTGGACACTTTGCTCGAAGCACGAGGGAAAGTAGCAAAGCAGACCTTACCATTTATTAGTGATGGATGTGTAAGTAATTGTATTACAATTTCTTAGATTTTTTTATGAAACGTAACTTTGTGCTTTGAATAAAGTAAATAAGCTTATATACTGCCCCAGTGCTGTGCAAAAGCCCTTATCATTCAAATCAAGTCATCACTACAATTGCTGGGTATTGGCTTAATCACCATGCTTGCTAAATGTGGGTAATAAATCTAAATCCCACTTTGCCCAACCTGGAATTTAAACTCACGACCATGAGTGTCTCAATGGCAGAGTGATAAACACTGCTCAGCCTGAGGTGTATTTGTAATGTATATTTCTGTACAAACTAAGATAAGGTTATTATTTTTAACCGTTGTTCTGTATTTTCCAGAAAATATTAACTCACTCTCGATCCCGAGTAGTATTACAAGCAATGCTAGAAGCAGCAAAAGCTAATAAAAGGTTTGAAGTTTATGTGACAATGTCTAGTCCAGACAATAGTGGGTGAGTGTTTAATATTTTAATCCTTTATAATAAGTCTTAGACAGCATCTAGTAATACTTTGCCATTAACTAGCCTAAATGAGATTGTTACTGTCTGGGATTTTTACCATAAAAACTATCGAGCAAAACTCGTTTCCCACATAAGGCGATAATTATTTTATTTTATTATAGCTTATAATGTGTCCCACTGTTCTCGTAGTCTCTATCCCGGTTCACCTCATACCACCCCGGCAAAAGAGTAGTTAAGTCATCCTTCCATCTCCGCTAGCTCCCTAACTGTTGGAACCCAACGATGCTGTTAATATTCTATTACAATATGGTATTAAGATCTCATCAAGGCATTTGTAACAGCGAGCTGATGCACAAGCAGCTGACGGCTGCGGGCGTGGACGCGACGCTGATCCTGGACGCGGCAGTCGGCTACGTCATGGAGCAGGTTGACATCGTCATGGTCGGCGCCGAGGGCGTCACCGAGAGCGGTGGCATCATCAACAAAGTATGGGGACCATTGCTGTTACTGTGTGTGTGTGCGTTATATGCCGCCTCTATGGTTTGGACCACCAGATTATTCGCCAAATAAATATTACAACTGATGGCTACTCATGGAGCAAGTGGATATAAACGTTGTTTATAAAAAAACAAATGAGTTTAGTCTGGGATTATCGTTTGAATTTTTTCAATCCTTCATAGAAACCCAAATTAACTGGTTCAAACTGGGGCGATATTGTATCTTGGCGAGAGGTGTGCTTCACGTTTGCTTTTAAAAAACGTAAAGGTTTCATTTTATTCAACAAAAAATAAATTAGGCTATTAAATTAGGCGGTTATTTGAATTAACTAATACCGAAATCGATATCAATGCCCGAAATCGGTTTGAATATTTTACTGGTTTCGAAGCCTTATGGGTAAAATGAAAAATAAGTGGCAGTTTAAAAGTGGCTGACAATAATAATATTTATTTTCAGATTGGAACATACGGGCTGGGAATAGCTGCTTTAGAACTGAAGAAGCCAGTCTACGTTTTAACAGAGAGCTTCAAATTTGCCAGAATATACCCACTGAACCAACAAGATCTGCCCAACGAATTCAAATACTTATCGAGTGTGCTGAAATCCGGTAAAGACCTCACGAAGCAACATCCCTTAGTTGACTACACTCCCCCAGCGTATATAACCCTCTTGTTCACTGATCTAGGCATACTTACACCCTCTGCCGTTAGCGACGAGCTAATAAAACTGTATTTGTAAGTCTATAAGTGGTTTTTTTAATTTATAATATAGCCTTGTTATTATTACGTTTAGTTTTTATTTATATACCTACGTAAATCACTGTGAGCATTATATTTAGAGCATTATATTAGGAATATAAGATTGCATTCGCTAAATGTTTGAAGTATAATCCAACACAAAAAGGGAATTAATAAGATAAGTAAAAAAACTAGTGTTAATTGAATTCAAAATTGTCTGGCACTTTATTGAATATGATATGAAAAATATTTACAGTCGCTTACATAAGTCTTAAGCTAAATAAAATAGTAAACATTCAATAAACTTTAGTATTCATATCTCACTTTATGTTACATTTTGACAACATAACGATTACTCCTTCATCTTCCTACTGATAAGGCAAGATCTAGAGGGAAGTTTCATGTATGTCTGATCTGATATTTCATAGAGAAAGTTACTTATTATTATGAATTTTTAATACATATTTATAAAACTACGTACATACATTTTACTTTGTATACACTTACAACATATTTTATAAGTTTTTACAATGGAGAATACATTGATTTCGGAAGCACAGTTACGAACTATCACATTATTTTATTTATTGCCACAAAACATTCCTTAAAAAATAGAACAACATTTTTTATCCATACAAATATTAACTCGGTGATGTAAATAAAGTATATTTAAAAAATAATAATGAATACAGTTCCACGAAATATAATATGGGTATATAACTATTCGATTTTAATATGTTATACTCTAACAAATCAAAATAATATTATCTCACAGAATGATCAATTATACATATACGTATTTTTCTACTTCTTAATAGTTAGAAAACTTAGTTTACATTTGCAATAATCACCTACACTATAACACTATTGTACTTTTACATCTGTAGCTCATTTTTTTAATATTATCGATTACGAGATACTTCATCAAAATTTACTTTGAAGAGTTTCTATTAAATTAGACAATTAAAAACAGGTATTGGAATAACCTTTGCTTTAATTAAATGGTATGAGTCGTCATTAAATAAGAAATGAACAAAGAAATAATAAAGGGACATATTGAAAACCTATAATGGACACTTAACAAAATGACTACTCAGAGCACATTAACTGATACACGAACACGATATTGTAATAAAACGTATAATTACACACTTGCTTGCTTCATACACAAACCATTTGTAAGAGATCAACTTCACAAACATACCACATAGATTTTCTTATATTTTTCAGTGGAAAGGGAAAACGGCTTAAGCGCCAAATAGGCATTGGTGGTATGTGAACTTTAAAGTTTAAAATTTAATATTCATTTCCCACTAATACATTTTTGGCGCTTTTGCAGTTTTCCCTATCCACCGACCACATAATACCACAAGTTAGAGATGTAACGACTTGATTCTTAGACGTATAACTCTAGATGTATGTTAACAACAACCAGATGTGCGTTTTTAAGCCTATTTTCAATTAAAGGCTGATATTATTAGGTATTAATAAGACATCTAAAAAGCTACCAAATACTGATGGACAAGCCTCTACATCAGTCCACTCATACGCCTAATCATAATGACATGTTTACAAATCAATATTTATCTCTTTCTAAACCTTTTATGAGCGTTTGAAGTCCACTATAGAAAGTTGCAAATCGCATAAAATTCAGATGAGTTAACAGTAAATTTTTTATGTTTTCTATTAACTATTTTGATCTCTGTATTGGTTCTAAGCATAGAAAGTTTTATTTAATTAAAAAGCCTATTGGTTTGTAAAAGTTGGAACTTCGAATTTTGTATGGGATATCAAATTGTGTCAACAACGTTCTAAACGTGCAATCCAGAGTATTTACAATAAAAAATTAATAGGTGTATATTATTAGCAACTCGATGAATAACTGAAGTTACGATAAAAGATATGGACAGCCGCTGTTAATCATTGTCAGAACTTTGCAAGCAATAGGGATCTTTGGACGCCTTAGACACAAGCTATTAAAGAAATATACAAAAAAATATCATTAATCAAAGGACAATGCAAAGAAACGTCCCCACCAACCAACATATTTGAAGCATCTGTTAGAATAGAGAGCTTTTTACTATGGCGACATATTTCAAATACATTGAGTTAGGTAGGTGAGAGGTTTGGTTAGGTTAGGTTACTCTCTTGAGAGGAGCTGGGTTGGGGAGCGTTAGGGAGGTAGAGGATGAGGCCCACCTCTCCTCGGCCTAAGCCGCTGAGAGCGCCGGATGGATGATTTTTGTTTAAAACTAAATACATTTTTGCCGATTTTTTTTTTATATAAACCCAATAGTTTTGCAACTAACACAGGTACTTTAGACTTTTTTGGGTCCCAATGAACAAATTGACACGTATCTCATGACTGTTGTAGGGTGGGAACGGGGTTCATACAAAATCCTTCATCTCTTTGTTATCGTTATATTTACCTATGTTAGTTATTGTATTTGATCGTTGAAATCTACACCTTGAATAATTTTTGAATCTTATCTATAAAGTACCTATCCATAATAACTGTTTTACCTGCTTGATGATTAAAAAAAGATTAGGTAAATTTATCTGGCCTAGTGTTTTGGCTGGTAAGAAAAAACGACTGAAAAAAGTGAAGTAAAAATTGACTGAAATGGTTTAACATAGAAATCGTTTAACAAGCGTCGTTTTAACTAGAAACTAAACGTTAACAATTTTTTAAGGTACCTTACGGTTTTATTACATTCCTGAATTCGAAGTCTCACTCAATACTTTCAGAATGTTTATTGAAAATTCACAGAACATTCAACAGAACTTGTATGGCGAAATTGCAACTCACCTCGTGTGTCACCAGGAGGCGCTGCTTTAATCATAGTCATCATCATCATCAACCTACATGCTTTAATGCCATACAAAATTCTCACTTCCGTTAACGTAATTGAATAGTTTCTAAAATCAGAACTATGCTCTAATCTAATGCATGACGCTGTAAAAGCAAGGGAGAAAAATAATGCCTTTGCCGAGTTTCTCGCCGGTTCTTCACAGTATAGACTGTAGACTTACGAAGCGATGGCGAGTGTCTTTCATAAGAGCTCTATTTTTGTAGCCTAAACTGAATAAAATGTCTAGAATTTTGATGTCAAGGCTAGTCATATGTCTGCTGCCGTCAGTACAAATATCTACCTACCGACTAAATTAAAAAACATGTGGTATAGTCCGTGTGCGTGTGTGTTATCTGTTGTAGATGTTGTCTATGATGGTGTATATCTGGTGGAAGTGTGGCCGCTTCTCGGGCTCGTACTCCCAGCAGCGCAGCATCAGCGCGTATACGTCCTCGGCGCAGCCGTCGGGGGCGGGCATCCTGTACCCTGTGGCATTACATTATTATTACTCTATGTTAATTGTCGGTTAGTCAAAGAAAACCGTTTTTGATTGATATAGAAACTTTTTTAGTCAATAGAGACACTTTTTAGTCAAATGAGAGTATTTTTAAGTCAATAAAGAAAGTTTTTTAGCCAAATGAAGAAAAAATGGGTTTAGAGAAGCTTTAAATCATCATAAACACTTTTTTAAGGTCAAAATCGGTCAGACATTCAGATTCAAAACAGACATCAGTCGACTTAGTATTTTTGTGCAATCTTGCTTACCAGCATCAATCTTCTCTCTAGCACGGGAATTGCTCATTCCCGCGTATGGAGTGTCTCCTTTGGAAAATATCTCCCACATCAGCACACCGTAGCTCCAAACATCGCACAGGGAAGTATATTTTCCTGTAAAATATCCATTCGATCAGTTCAATATTAAAGTGAACCTTTTTAAAATAACGAAGAACAGAAATGCATTATTCATAGGGTGTATCTTAATCACCATCACCATGCCCATTTTCTAGGTTCAGACCTACTCAAATTAACAATAGCATGAGGAAATTAAGCCATAATCCACCAAGCTAACCCAGAACGAGGGAAAACTCGAGATATCTATATTTGTAAATTCAAATTCTTGCCGTTAGATAGAAGAAAGCTTCAATTTTTATATCTCACGGGTAAGCCCTTGGCCCTTGGCCTTTACCTCACCTGATGTTAAGTGATGATAAGGCCGAAGGTGGAACCGCACTTCACCCGGAATCCTCAACTACTGAGGCACTGGCTATCTTATATCTAGCTGCCGAAACAACAATGCTACAAACATTGATGTTATGGCGACATATTTATTTTATTAGATTTCATTTATATTAAATAAGATGCTGGTAGCTAGCCAGGCGTGCAAACAAGACCTACTACCAACCAAACCGAGTACACAAACATGTACCTCCGCTGGGAATCGAACCCGAGACCTCTTCATCTAAACCGGTGGTCTTAACCACTAGACCATAGAGGCGAGTAAAGTTGAAAACATTTAAAACTTGTTAATTTACCAAAATTAAGTGCCTCAGGCGCCGTCCACTTGATAGGTATCTGCTTCATTCCCCCCGAGACGATGTACTCCTCCTCCTCGCGCGACATGCCGAAGTCGGATATCTTGACGATGTTGTCGTCGCCGACCAGGCAGTTCCTGGCGGCCAGGTCGCGGTGGATGCAGTTCTTGGACTCCAGATAGCGCATGCCGCCCGCCGCGTCGCGGCACATTGCCATTAGCGAGCGCCCGGGGAGGGACGACGCGCGCGTGCGCAGGAACGTCAACAGAGACCCGCCTGAAGAATCGTGAATGGTTAATGGATTGTTTTTTAATCTTATAAATCAATTTATAAATTAAACAAAACTCAATCGTTATGTCTAAGCTAAATTACAATCTATTACAATAGGATAGTTGACTGGTACGTCAATTAATCTATTACAATAGATTAATTGACTGGTAAGTCAATAGATAGTCTATTTTAATAGAATAGAATAGAATAATTGTTTATTGTTCATTGTGTAAATATAAGGTCTAAACATTTTGGACATACAAAATGTATTTTATAAGACATTTACTAGCTAGACATGAATAACAATACAGAAATACAGTGCATTATTTTTATTGTATATCGTTAATGATTAATTCCATCGATAAACAATTAATTAATTTACAATATACCTATTACAATCAATCAATTCAATTACAATCAATGTCCACCAATATCAATTCAAATTCATGAAATATTCATTCAAATTATAAAACCCTATATTAAATCCAGATTTTAATTTTTTCTTAAAAACATTTCCCTTCAACGTCTTTAAGGAATTTGGTAAGTGATTATATATTTTAACATTCATTGCATATGTGCCTTTTTACCCGACTGCGTCAGAAGGAGGGTCTTTGCATAAAAGAGCTCTTTACTTTGGTGTTTTTTAAACAGATATCATATTTATATTGAGAGTGTAGGTTATTTTTAAATTCTGTTTTACATTAAAAAAGTTCTTTATGTTCATTTACTAAATTGCAAATTTCTAGAACATACTTAAATATAAAACAAGTAAAAGTCAATAATTTCTTATCTTTGAACGTATATTTCTCAGCGTATCAGTATTATAATATACTGTATATAATTCGCATGCATTTTTTTGTAAAATAAAAGAAGACAGATTCTACAGAATTACCCCAGAATATAATGTCCTATGCCAGGAGGGGATACACATAGCCAAAATAAGCGCTCCTTGCCACATCCTCCGACGTCACATTCCTTAGTGTTGAGAGCGCATAGCATTAGCTAGGATAGCATTAGGAATTCTTTTGTTAACCTTTTCAACATGATATTTCCAGTTAAGATGAGTGTCCATAGTAACACCCAAAAAGTTGATATGATCAACCTCAACAATGTCTTCATCAACAATAGCAATGTTATATATCTGTTATATATCTATAGCGGCTTGTTTATAATTCCTAAATTGCATTATCTTAGTTTTGCTGAGGTTGAGTTTAAGAAGGCGAGCCAGGCAACCACCAACTTTAATGTTTTGTTGATTTCAATATTGTATTCAGTATCGTTATACTTGGTTTTTGGAATAAATATTGTGGCGTCATCTGCAAACATGACACAAAGATTGTTGAATACTAAAGGCAGTTCATTTAGGAATATCAAAAATAACAACGGCCCTAAAAACGCTTCCTTGAAGAACTCCTATGTTTATAGGCTTAAAATCCGACATGACTCGCTCTAATATTTTTGTCCTTTTATTGTAGACGTCTAAAATGGTTGCCTGCACTCTATCGCCCAAGTAAGTTTCCATAAACTTTAATTAATTTTCCCGCACACCCATACGTTCTAATTGTCCTAAAAGGGCCTTATGGATGACACAGTCAAATGCCTTCGACATGACTAAGAATAGGCCTTTTTTTTCTTTGACTTCCTTCCAGACTTACAGTGGCACTTTGTATAAAGCAAGCGAGAGTAGTATTTTTATTTTTCGGAAAGCCGACCTGATTTTTGTGTTTAAAAAAGAAATAATTCTACTATGAATAATTTTTCAAAAATCTTTGCAAAATTTGAGAGTAATGCTATTCTGGTCTGTCGTTTGCCACTTCCGTCTTTAGCCCTTTTTTGTGGATAGGTTTTACTAAAGATACAATTTTTAAGTCTTTTGGAAAACAACGGGTCTCAAATTTATAAGTTTATAATAAAAACCAAAGGCTCAATCTACTATGTATGGAAATACTACTCAACTGTACAGGTATATTATCAAACCCAGAATATTTATTGTTTTTTAAATTTTTTATTATCTTTTTTAGTTCATTAACATCAACGGGACCTAAAAAAATACTTTTGCAGTTTGAAGAAGTTAAAGGTTTATATTCCGGATTAAGTGGGTATTATTTTATTAAGTAATCATTGTGCAATTCGAATTGGTTGTGTAATTAGTTCTCCATCATTATTTAAAGCATGTACTGTTTCTTTTATAATATTATTTTGTGCCGTATTCTCTTTAACGACATTCCATGTAGCTTTGTTTTTGTTTAAACTTTTATTGATATGTAATTTTTTTAGATTGCCTTGTCACAAATTTCATTATTTAATTATTAATTTAGTCAGTATAAAGATACATTTTAGTGAATAGAGATCATTTTTAGGCAAAGTGGAGCACTCGAAATCTTTATAAAGTTACAAATAAAACAGACGGTCACCTAAACGGTGAATCTTTACGTATCTTCAATTTAGCAGGTCTTTCTGAACAGTTCTTTTGATTACCTAAGGTTACAAATTAACCCACTACCTTGCACATTGTATTAGTTGCAACCACTATTTGCATTACGAATATGGAAAAATCATGATTCCTGATATATGTTCAATCATGTAGTATTTGTAGCCATACCTGAGACGAGCTCCATAACGATCATAATGGGCTGCTTCTGCACTGCGATGCCGATGAGCCGCACAATGTTCGGGTGCTGGTACTGCTTGAGGATGCGGCCCTCCTGCAGAAAGGTGCGCTTCTGCTCCTCGGGCAGCGCCACGCGGCACGTCTTCACCGCCACCTCCTGGCCTGACGTCTTCAGCCGCGCCTTGTACACGTCGCCGAAGTTACCCTGTAAGCCAATTATTGTCTGTAAAGGACATTTTGCCATGTGTCGAGCGAGGCTGTAGGAAAGTCAATCAGTAATGCTATGTGCCAAAGCAAAGATGGGTGGAGAGACGAAAAGCGTCATGAAACATGTCGCGCGCGTGTCTGTCTTTTGCTTTACAATACTTCGAGAAGTCGACTTTGTCCCATATCGAGTACTGGAACATAATGGTTATTTGAAAAACTGCGCAACTGAAACTTACACATATAGAACCATAGTCATATTAGAAACCACCAAAAGCATTCTTCATCCGGTACCTACTCATGTATACCCACTCGTGGACACTCACATTAGGCCTGGTCCACAAATTTAAAGTCGCTCAGCGAGCTATGGAAGGGGCTATGCTTGGAGTTTTTCTGAGGTATCGGATCCGGAACGAGGTGACAGAGAACCACCGATGGAGTAAACGAGTTCTTTAATGGAGACCGCGTATCGGCAAACGTAGTGTAGGACGCTCTCAGACTAGGTGAAACGACGATCTTCGCAAGGTGGCTGGCAAGAGCTGGATGAGAGTAGCCGCGGATCGTGCTCAGTGGCGTGCACTTGGAGAGGCCTATGTCCAGCAGTGGACGTGTGTAGGCTGATGATGATGATGATGACCTACTCATAAGACTAGTGATTTAAAACAGTCGCCTCATAGACACGTATGTCCACTCCCTTCTTTTAGCTACCCCCACGACCCGGTTAACCTGTGCCAAGGTCCTAGCCTTTAGAGGCATCCTCGGATTGTTCCGCTCTCGATTTTGATCTGAACGCCTCGGAGAATGTAGTATGCCATGCTTGAGGAACCTTCAGTTTCTCGCTGCCCACAGAAGTCTGGTTATGCAGTTAAGGCTATGGGAGGAAAAAAGCAATATTTTTCCAGAAAAATCTTGTAGCAACAGCTTTCTCACCCGTCCAATCTTATCCAGTAACTGCACGTCGTCATTATTGAGCTCCCAGGTCTCGCGCGGCACCGCCCGCCGCAGCAGCGCCCCTGAGCGCGCGGTCACCGGCACGCCGCTGGTGCGCTGCCACGCTATCAACTCCGCCACCGACGGGAATGCCGCGCCTTCGAAGCGGTAGTGGCCCTGGTACAGAAAAACAAAGTTAGACATCCCATCATCAACCATCTAGTTAAACAGCCTATAAACGGCAAACTTATTGGCGGCTAAGTAAAGTCTTACCAACGTTATTTTATTTTATTTTGAAAAAAAATATTTGGCGTATTTTAAAGTGAAATACCGTTGGCTTACCCCTTAAGTGTTCGTGAAAAGTGGCAAATGAAACAAAGCTGGGCAAAATCTCTTTTCATGTTCTCTCAAGAAAACCACGTGAGACCAGTGAGTGAAAGATCAGGGAAGTCTCACTTCTTTACTGATACTCAAAGGGTTTGTGGTGAATAAGTATCATATATGAGTATCATTCATTATATATACCTATGTATAGAAAATTATGTATATATATATAAGAAAAATCTATAAATGTCCCAGCGTTCGTGCCTGACATGAACAATAAATAGCATGGGGAGATTAGGCTGGAAACGGTCAATGGTCGGTCTGCAACTTTTCCTACTGACCGACCAGTTATCACTTTACGAAAAGTTGAGATACAGGTTACAGGGTACAGGTTATTTAGCTGTTTTGACAAAGTACCAAAGTGTTAGCGACTTGCGTGGCCGCTTGTACTAGGTCGTTAGAAAATGATAAACGTGTTCTGAAACAACTCATCTTTGTGCGAAACTGCTGACAGAAATAGATCCAATGCGGTCGGTGTAATGGAAAAGTTTTAGCAGATGTTCTAACACGCTTCCCTAACTCACACAATAGGCCAGCTTAACCGAGTTGGAAGCGTTACCATTTTATCAGGCAATAAGTCAAAAAGTTTTTAGTCCGAGAGATCCAAGATCTCGTGGTTAGCGCTTTCGGTTAACATGCTTAGGTATAGTCTAAATATAATAAATAATACCTAACTACGTCAAAGAGCTCGATGGCGCAGTGGATAACGCGCCCGGTCTGCAAGTGCTGAGGTTAAGCAACTTTCGCAAAGGCCGGTCATCGGATGGGTGACCGAAAATGTATCATCTCGAGCTCCTCCGTGCTTCGCAAGGCACGTAAAGCCGTTGGTCCCGGCTGCATTAGAAGTCTATAACAGCCACCAATCCGCACTGGGCCCGCACCGCGTGGTGGTTTATGGCCCGTTCTCCATATCCATCCATAGGGAAGGCTCGTGCCCCAGCTGATATGCCAATATTTATTTTATTTTATTTAATGACTAGCCGGCAAATTACTGAATATAATTTTTGTTTTATTGCTTGGAGTGTGCTTAATTAGAAAGTTCTCATACCTTTGAATACGTCGAGAGGTATGAACTATGACAGTGGGGACAGACCATATAAATCTTTATACACTTCTCATCAGAAAAATCGAAACACTTCCCCGTTTTTATGGTTTCTGTCCTAATTTTACACAAAAGAGTTTTCATTCCATGAAAAAATCACATGATTGTATAGCTGGCAGTTTGGCCATTACATGACAAGCGAAAAATCTAATCGATGAAGAATCGTATGGAAGCAGTAATAAGAGTGTGTTGTTTTATCAATTTCTTTCATACTCCATACAGGGTTAATTTATTTTTTTTAATATAAGAAGGAGGCAGACGAGCAGGCGGGTCACCTGATGGAGAGTAATCACCGCCGCCCATGGACACTCGCAAAACCAGAGGAATCGCAGACGCGTTGCCGGCCTTTGACTTGTTGAACAAAATACGAAACCTATGAAAATTTTATTTGAATTTAGAACATTAACATTAGGATTTGAAAACCTTATATTATATACTATTAAACGACATTTGACATATATTCCTAAATATACACATTTTTCTGATAATCCTTACAAAACATAAACTTGCAAGGTGTTTCGATTTTTCTGATGAGAAGTGTATTAAAGATTTTCTAACTACTATTATAAATTATTACACTTTCCCATCAATGATGATACTTATTGTAGTCGTTAAACCTTTCCATGTTTCTAACTATAGTACCAGTACACCTATTGTTTCCCATATTACGAAACTCAATGTGGAAAATCTTGTGACTAGCTGTATTATGGTGTTAAACAGACTAATAACTAATTATTAACACATAAGTATAAAAATAAAATCATGTTTATCTACCTTCAGTCATGGCTGACGTAGGTAATGCAATGCATTTAATACATGACGTCACGTAACATATCCATTATGACAAACCTTAGTGGTTTAACAATGCGACTAAAAACATAATTGTTATTATAAATTAATAAAATAAGATATATTATGTTTAAACTTTAATCGATACCAACTGTGCCTACACACCAATTCGATTGTAACTACGTCAATAGCCTTAAAAACAGCTGTTACGTCAGCTGTTACGTCATAGCTCTGGAAAAATCACAATCTCCAAAAGGTGTGGGCAGACAATTATGAATACGGAGCACGAAAGAATATAAAATCGGTGTATACCACCCACCTATATTAGGTTTCATGATTTTTATTCGAGAAGTATGAATTTTGCATTAAGATCGAGCTCCAGAATTATATAACCTTCCGAGTCTAACGTGGAGACAAAACTGCGTTGTAAAAATCGTAGTCTCATCGCACCCACTGCAATTGGTTGTTGCTGGGCGAGAACATATTGTTCAGTTTAGTAACAAAATAAAATGAAAAAACTTGAATATTCAATTTGAGCACACCAGGTATACATATGGACGTAGAGTGCATAGGTAACTCTTTTGAGGAAACATACACATTATTAATACATAATATATAAACGGAAAGTAATATAAATAACGGTACGGCCGCAGCCCTTATAAAACGACATCAGCAGCATTACCATAAGTAAAACACGTTGTCATTTCTTTTTTTATGTAAGAGACGGTGAACGTGCCCGTGTTGCACCTGATGGACAGTAAACACCGCTACCTATGAACACCCAGAACACCAGAGAATTCATAGATAGCGTGCCTCCAACTTTTAATATTTATTTTTATTTTTATTTTTTATTTTTATTTTTTCTCATCTGTTTGTATTTGTTTTTGCGCAGGTCAATAAATGTCTTATCTTATCTTATCCAACGACGGCAATGATCGACAATATCTGTAGTTTAAAAAAACAAAATAGAAATATTTAGAATTTTTGGAAACCCCATTATTTTTGCAAGTGTCCACTCTGAGTGGTTGGCGTACAGGGTACGGTCGGCGACGCATTTATGCTATGGCGGTAAATAACTAAAAAGTTACCTCAGGCGTGGTCTGCACGATGAAGTGCTTATGCTGCCCCCAGCAGACTGACAGCACGAGTTGCCGCGCATGGTTCCTCGTTGTCTCCCGCACCAGGTAGTCTCCGTCAGCCCGTAGCAGCCGCACCACCTCCTCACGCGGCAGCACCCCGTGGAACCACTCTTGCTGCACCAGGGAACGCTCCGTTTCACTCACGCTCACCTGAACATTTCAATAATGGAATGAAACATTTGATATGAATGACTGTGGATGCTGTTAAATTTTAGGTGACGATTTCCGGAGTAAAGTCTTTACTTAACATGGCTTGAGCGTTACTTAATATTTGAGGGTACACTGAATAATTTCACTTCAGGAATAAAAAAATCGTTTATATTTATAGTAAAATTTTTAAAAAGTTATTTGAATTTCTTCTTTGATTTGATCGAGGAAAATATGAAACAATAGCATTGAATAAACTACGAGATAATTCTAACAATTGAATTGTGAAAAGCAGTAGACACAAAATTAGTAATGCTATTATAATTTGTAGGTATAAACGAAGGTAATTTTTTCATTGTATTTGCAAAACATCTAGTGAAGTAGAAAAGCTACGACGGTTGACAAAGGACATCTGTTTCATACAGGTGTGTACCTACTTAGAGTACATTACAAGTTTCTTGAAAGTTGGTTTTCATTTAGTAGTTACAGCATGTTTTAATATGAAGCATGAAAATAACTAACTATACGATATTATACACGGTGAAATAACTATGGAGAGAGTTAATTTATATTACATTATTATTATTAAAGAAAATCGTGTAAAAGACTACATAAACTATCCAAAAATACATGCCACGTGCTGAGACAAATTTACAGTGGGTAGATATGGATTAGTAGATAATAAAAACATCAACATCTTGTGTAATAAACGTTCCGTCTATCAACTGTAGTTTTAGGTAAACACAAGTTGATATAAAGAAAGCGGGTATTAAAGTTTAAATATAAATGCAAAAAACACACTCATCAAAGCTTAAGACATACGAGTTCATTTTCCAGTTCAAGTTGTATTTGTTTCAGCCGCTTCTTCCTCCGCGGAACGACAACGGGTGGTGGCAGCTCAGAATGCGTGATATACATCGCAAACGGATCCATTCCTCAACGAATTGCGACTTTAGAACACGCAAAGAGCATTATCACTACTCATTATTATCTTTTTATTCCCATCGGTCGTTGAAAACACCAAAAAAATCGAATAAGCTTGATGTAAACCTCGCTAGCAGTGCGTGCACGGGCGTCGCGTAAACAGTGTAACATTTCTGGAACGTCGCAAGCGGCTTCACCTTGATTTTGAAACTGAGTTTTAGGGAGAGTCTGTGCTATTTTAATTCTATTCGAAAGCTTTTTCCGGAGCGAAGTTCGTGCAGTGCACGGTGCCGCTAAATTTAACTGTCACGCTGAAATACTGCAGAACCGTTCTGATTCAGAGCGGCGCGGCGCGCTGTGGGAAAGCTACATGCACTGCTCACATGCCATGCGCGTGTCTGCTACGCTGTTAGTGGCACTCACCACACTGTTAGGACACTTGACAACAGCAAGGCTCTTCCGTCTCTTTCTGAAAACTCCGTGGCCTTCTACACGACAATGCACATAGACGTCCATGCGTTTTCGCAAACGGCGCTTCAACAGCTTCATCCGTCTTTTGGGAAGAGCCAGTACTTTTACCGTATCGGCAGGACCTTCGCTGCTACTTCTGAATGTCTTTGGAGGAAGCGCAGGACTGGACGGCACGGATTTGCGCCTGAACGGTCGTGTAAACATTCGGAAGAATGGCTTCGGAGGTATTATCGAGTGGAGGTGCAACCGTAGGGCGTCCCTCGATGCTTTAGAGCCGAGTGATGAACGGTCCTGATAATCGAATGTTGGTATCTCGATAAAGAAGGTGTCTCTTTTTGTAACATCTTTGAAATTTTGTAAACGTTATGAAATATACACAAATAATCATTACAAAATTATTTTGTCTTGTGTAGATTCATTAAAACACTATAATCTGGATACGTTTCTTACCTGATGATCAGGTGAGCTCCCATCCAGGCTGTCGACACCGACCGTCTCCGCGGACAGGTCCGGGCATCCGCTGGGTGCCTCCTCGCAGCCAAGCTCGGCCAGCGCTGACCGTATCATTTCTGCTTGCTTGGCACACTTGCGTTCAGCTACCCTGAGCTCTAATAGCTTCACTGGCTCTGATGTCGTCACTGGAATTGGAGGTGGTGAATGCCTGGAAGATAACTGAAGAATTAGTCTTCATAATTTATTTTCTTTTAAGCTCAATGATTTTGAACTTTTTATTTACATTAAAAAAATATGTAGTGGTGCATCATCATTTCCTTCTCGTATATACGACTTGGCTGCCTATTATTATCTTCTTTTCCTTCCTTGTTTTCATGATTAAATATAAAACATTTGGGTTTTAACACTCTGTAGAGGTTCCTCATAAAGGTCTGAGTGACTAATTACCAGTTTCTTCCCACTTAGGGCAGAGTGCCCTAGATGGGGCCGCCGTGAATGATTCTCTGCGTGCTCCGGGTTCCCGCAATTGCGGCAGACGGGTAACGTGTGGGTTCGGAAGACCATTGCCCAACCCCATACCCCTCCCGGGTTCTAGCAACGACCCGGTCGGGACGGTCTGATAGGTGATACCACATATTCAATAAATAAACTTTAATACACCTCTTCTGATGGTAGGTGGTGGTCTCTTCGTGGTGGACTCTTCTGGTGTCATTTAACATCACTCACAAGTAATGTAAGCATGCATGTGATCAACACTTGATTTATTCAATTAATTTTCCTTAGGGTAGTCACCTGTCGATCCCATTGACTCCGTTGGTTAGCCCGGTGTTGTTGTTCTTGCAGACCCCGTTGCCGATGATCTCTGGGCCCTGCAGCGCCGTCTGCTTCTCCCTGTTGTCCTGCAGCGTGGACTCCAGCTCCGTGAGTTTCTCCTTCAGCCACTCGACGGTGAGGTTGTCGACTGTTAGCTGGTTCGCTTGGAGCTTGCCGCTGGTGTCGTCTACCAGGCTCTCATCGAAGGTGAACACTACGGGGGTGGATGGTGGTGATCTGTGCAGGCAAAGCAGAAGTTATGTTGATAATTATGAATGTGGTATTCAATATTTTGATAAATATGTTACTTTCTGTTATCTTATTTGCGCATATCCGTAAAAGCTTTAATGATTTTTCAATTGTTGTTTTAGTATTTAGAAAATGTTTAATATCCGAAGTTGAATATCAACTTGGAATAAACTGGCAGGAACATGTTACCTACCCAAGTAAAAACTAAAACCAAAAAAAAAACAAAATTATTTCAGAAATCACGTTAAGAAAAGAAAGATTTTGCCATGCTTTAAATAATTATCTTTACTGACAAACTATTTTTATTACAGTTGCAACTTCAGCCTCACCTGTATTTTTCTAAGAATTCTTTGTATTCGTCTTGCGGCCTGATATTCTGCACGGTCGTCTCGATCTTGCTCTGGATCTCACGGAACTTCTCCGTGCTGTAGTCGGACTTCTGTACCACTTCCAGCAATATCGCCTTCCTGTTTGTAAAGCGTTTGACGTAAGAACACGAAAAGGGAAATAACAAACGACATTAAATATTGTCCTCAATAAATGCCAGTGATCTTTTCCGCTATATGTATTCTGGTATATAAATGGTTTTTCTTAATATTATATTGCAGTTGTTAGGATAAACATGGACCAGCTTTATAAGGAAAAAGTTACACTTTCAAACTCGATTTTTGTCTTCTAAGAGCAAAATTATCTAAAAGTAAGGAAAGAGATAAAAATGGGATAGATAATTAAGATGAACAGGTTATACCAGGTATAATATGATCAGCAATCAAATGCCATAAGATCAACATTTGAAATCTCTACCATTTACTTTTATATCATTACTAGCACTTTACCCTCGACTTCGTCCGTGTGGGTTTAAGATTTAAAAACAAAACTCTTTTTATCAAAATAAAATATAGTCTATGTTACCCGCAAGATATGTAGCATTCTATCGGTGAATGAATTTTGGGATAAGACCACAGTAGATTCAGAGATTAGCCCCGACATACAAACAAACAAACAAAGTCACAAACGTTACCTCTTTATTAATAGTAAGTATATATAAAGTAATAGATGAAAGAACGAGTACGTAAGGACATCGGACTTCACTGGCATATTACAACTGGACCTGGCTACTACCACCTTATCTAAGACTGTCGTCATAACAGCAATGTTAGTAGCACTGTTGTATTCAAACAGTAAGAGATGACTGTTCCTCGCAGTTCCACCTTCAACCTTATCTTCACTCGACTTACCATGAGGTAGCCGTGGCTTCTCCCTGCCGCCGCTGCTGGTCCAGCAGTGAGGGTAGGGCAGCGGTCCGAAGCGCCCTCTCGCACTCCGTCGCCTCGGCCAACAACAGCACATACTCATTGTGCGCTCTATGCAGCCTTCTACACGCCTTACTGTACTTGTCTCTGGTCTCATCTAGCTTGCGACCTCCTCGGCCAGTCGGACCTGGAAAGGAATTGTAACAATAAGTTCTTTTTTTAAAGGAATTGCTGATGGCAGTCTATGTCTACCAGTCTTTCAGCTTAACCGGACTTGTAAGGCTAAAAAACTACAGGTTCCTCAAGCTGTAGTATCGAACATCCTCAGAGGATGTCTAGAGGGGATGGCATAACGCAAGCGTGCCGTCGTCCTCTACTAGATTCCCCAAGGTAGATATTCGGATCGGAATCGTTGTCAATTAAACTTATGAAACCTTTAAAACAGTTACGTGGATTTGTCTTCGTTGCCAAATCTCAAGTCATTGAAACTGTGATGACGGAAGGTACAACAGAAAACTATTTACTTTATATTCATTCAACCAGATATATGTTTTGGTTGAATGCTAGAAATCGTGGTTCAATCTTCATAGCTCTGTAAGCTCCGTCAGGCTACTAACGTGAACCTAACACAAGCATATAAGTTATATAGGTGAGTTAATAAAAAGGACTGTTATTAAGAAACTTTAAAAAAAGATTTTCTAATTGTTAATTTGGTAATTGTACATAAAATTAGACTTACACTTACATTTAAGGTAGTTCTCCTCGAACTTTGTCCTCATTTGTTTGTAGGACTCGAGGCACTTCTGGTATTCGCTCTGTTTCCTTTGTACCTCCTCAGACAACTGCGGACAAAGAAATAACTTTTATTAATCTCTAACAAAGTATTAGTAATAGTAGTAGTAATTAGCCTATACTGTCCCACACCTGAGCAAAGGCCTCCATCATTGAAAGCAAGTCATCGCTACAGTTGATGGGTAATGGTTTAATCACCACGCTTGCCAAATGCGGGTTGGTGATCGCAAAACCCGGGCTATGCATCGAAAAATGCGAAATACACTTTGCCCTAATTGGGAATGGAAACCAGGAGCTTCAGGTATCGGGCTGAGCACTTTGCCCTAATTGGGAATGGAAACCAGGAGCTTCAGGTATTGGGCCGAGCACTTTGCCTCTAGGCCACCGAGGCGTTAACAAACTAGCAAAGAGTACTAAATAATGGATAATCGAAAATGAAGATGATTCTCCTGCCAAAGACTACGTAACAAATTTTATATAGAAAAAATTCAGAACGATAAAAATAAAGTTTATTGAATAAAGCTTAAAGTTATATTCAGTAAAACAGCTATTATAATAAAAAACATGTATGTGTATTACAGATAAAAACTTAACCAGTTACGGCTAACGTAACTGGTTGAGCGTGCTCAACAAAAGACCCGATACGAAAGTTTTCTCAGAAATTAAGTCGACCTTAATTAATTGAATATGGAGCTAGCAACACTTCATGTCATGTTTTTCTCACCTATTAAGCGGTGTACGAGTATGTAGCGTATAATTAATTCATCGCAAATCGGTCGTATGAACGCTTGATATCATCTCAATCTTTATGGTTTAACTTATAAACAAAGCTAATTGTCTGCTGAACGCTTCAATGATTAATTATAAGCTGTACAACAGGTTATTCATAGTATAGTTCATGTCACTGAAGCTAACTGCTGATTAAGAGCAAACACGGTGATCGACGATGTTAAATGCTTGCGTAAGTACGTAATTCTCAATATACTAAGTAATTAAAATATACTATTTTTAAATATTTTTATGTAAGTAGGTATATTGTTAATTTTTGTGTTGTTGCAATAAAATAATTTTCTATCTATCTATCTATAGTATAAATGATTGTAAAGTCAGTACCTATGCAATAAACACAATCCATTTTTATTTTAATATGGAACCAACTGCTGATTACAATAATTTATATACCTATATAACTTCTATTAATTATTAAATTTCTGGCAAGTGAAACTAGCTGAATGTAAGTTGTTACATTACATACAAATACATATACATAAATTACATATAATACCCGTAACTACTTATTTGAAGTAGGTATCTAGTTAAGGAATACATAATACACTTACTGCCGTATTCAGAAACGTCAATTAAGTTTTAATGACAATTAAGTCTCTTGCTGTCACTTTCTTATGTATAGTGTTAAATAGAGAAGGAAAGACATTTAATTGTCATTAAAACTTAATTGACGTCTCTGAGTACGGCAGTTACACTTTTAATATAACAAATTAAATAGATAAGACTAAAATAACAAACACACACGATAATATATCTTAGGTACTAATATTTCATATTTGTTGGTACCTACCCACCTTAGAGCATTTTTAATGCTCTAAGCTACCCACCCACTAACTATTAAAAAAAAAGTTAAACCGAAACGACAAAAATGTACCAAAATAAAACCTCCTTTGCGTGAGAAGAGCATAAAAGAACGTATTATTCTCATATATTGCAAATTTTTTAATAAATTTAACCCGGAATAGGGTTGTATTTGACCATTTATTCAAACAAACAGGGTCCGTCGTGAAATTACGAGTGTAGAAAATGATTACGGTCCTGCCTCAAAGAAGGCTGAGAAATTAGTAAATTTCGTCGTAACACTATCCGGGCGTAGTGCTTGACGCTTAGGTCAAGTAAGCAACAAACAGCAGCTTTCAAGTGCCTCCGGAAATATTTGAAATTCTCAGACTCACTATGGCATACGCCGGCCGGCGCATTGGCATTGAATACCTTTTAATAATATATATGATGTTTATTATTAGTTATTATTATTGAATAGGTCTTCAATATTACAATCTAAATCAGATTTTGAAGTTATTTATAGTTACAGTTCCGAAACAGTACCTACTGTAGCGTTCGCCACATTCGACCTTTTTATTTCCGCTTGAGGAGCTCGATGGGCGCGCTTGGTCTTAGACAATGACTTGTGCTTACAAGTCATCGTCTTATCAAACTTCTGCTCGTCCATGCTTGCGCTGTTAACTTTGGATGGTAGGTTAGCCCGCCCTCATTAGGTGATTTGGCTGCGTGCGAATGCCAGATTCTAATTGTAAGATGATTGTAGGCTAATAATGACGATGGCGCAGTGGATAACGCGCCCGGGTCTGTGAGTGCTGAGGTTAAGCAACTTTCGCCAAGGCCGGTGATCGGATGGGTGACCAAAAATGTATTATCTCGAGCTCCTCCGTGCTTCGGAAGGCAAGTAAAGACGTTGGTTTCGGCTACATTGGCAGTCGTTAACAACCACCAATCCGCACTAGGCCCGCGTGGTTGTTTATGGCCCATTCTCCCTATCCATCCATTGGGAAGGCTCGTGCCCCAGCAGTAGGGACATCAAAATGAGCTGATGATGATGTTGATTTCCGCTTAATTTTTTCATTTTTTCACTGGCCGTTTAAATATTTAAAAATATAACGTTACGAAATTTTTGCTTTGCTTTGATTGTGTTTTGTGAATTGGTTAAAGATTATCAAGAATTGTTTTTTACTATTCGCAAGGTCGAATTTCAGTTCACCTGCTTACCAGTTTACCAGTTTTTCTTCAGGTCCTGGTCTTGCTAACACCAAATAAAGACAATCTTTGGTTGTTATTATTCAGCCCTAGTGAGTTTCCTTTTTATTTTCAATTATTCTCAAATATTCGGACTTTCGCAGATGGAGTTTTTAATTTTTCCTTTTAGTTTCAGGGCTGACGGGTTTAGAGAGTTGTCAACTCGATATTTTGATTACATGCTTTTATTTGCGCTTGAAGCTTCGTGCACCCACCCGTACGGGTGTACGGGTATGTACATACATTTGGATCTTCGTTTTGCTCCTTCATCTGAAGGACAGCCAGAGCTGAGTTCACCTTTTGCTTTCAAGACTTTAATTTTTTTTATCTCTAACTGTTTCTGTAGTTTTTTATGTTTTAATTTTGTATATTTCATCTCTGTATCCCCTAAATTCTAAAATTGAGCCCATCTTGCCAGTTTTCCCAAGCATATTTCGACTTCGTTTGGTCTTAATGGTTTTGTGTTTTTAATACGTTAGATATTAATTAATGTTTTTATAAAAATAATATTTTGTACTTGTGTATATACTGTAAGCGCGCGCGCGTCCGGTATTTGCGTTACCTTTTTTTAAAATAAATTAAATATAGTTATTTCACAAATTTATTGTATTATGTTATTCTGAACTGTGTTTACGATTATTCTGTTTTTTCTAATATATTTTATTTTTATTTTTTCTCTTATTTTGAAATATACTAAATTATATCTATGTGGTAATTCAGTGTTTTTTTTTCCTTGCTAACGGGTTAGTCCGTTAGCAGATTTCCTGTGTTAATATTTTTAGCACGTTATACTACCTAATAAACAGTTCTGGTAATATTATTGTTTTACAGAACAAATTCCTCAAACAAATTAATTAAATTAGTTTTAGCTTTAGCCGTTGCATTCTGTCCATAAATCAAATTTCGCAACATTTGCCATCAAAGCCGTCATTATCTTCATTACGAATCACCCGAATCATAATGATATTTTAGATTAAAAAACCGCGTGCAACCCTATATTAACCGAGAACGGTGCGTTAAAAGTAAATTAAAAACGCGTTACATAAAGCTTACATTTAAAATATCATTTGGTTAGTGCGTCAATTCACTATCACTCTGGTAACGGCTATGAAAAACATTATTAGTAACCTACTACCTAGTAATTTTACTTCACTTGTATGTCCACAAAATATTTCCTGAACGAGTGTAATATAGCGATAGAGTTCGGTTTTTCAAATCGCTCGGCTACAAGGAAAAGTATCGAACCTAATGAGAGAAGACTCAAAACAAGAAACAACAAAATAATTTGCTCAAGGATAACACGTGACGCTGAAGGTTTGAATTAATTAAAGCGTTTTATCTTGGCATTGACATTTAGAACAAGGAATAATACAAAGAGGTGCCTAAATAGTTATTTCGAGGAGCAGGCACGACGCATTCCGAGTTAACAATAAGCGAAGGACACAAAAAAATGGTAACTGTCCGCTTTACTGGCGTATAATAATCTCAATAAACAATTATCACCTATTCCCAAACGTACGATCGCCATAAAGAGACTTGGAAAAGTTATTAAACCCTCATTTGGATGGGTTATGGGCCGTCGCGCTTCGTTGAGCTCTCATTGCAGACTATAAAATTATAATTGCATGTATCGCCAAAACAGTCAGAACAGAGTTACGGAGAAAACACAAGTGACGAGGACCTCTCAAAGGTAATTTAAGATGAGTTTTCGGAACAATTAATGTAATGACGACGAGATTTCAATTCATATGGAAATAATTGATTTAAACATGAAGTTTATTACGTTAACCGAACGAACCTAACGTTAAAATTGATTAAATGTTATAACGACGACAGACGCATCGACCACGCATTGATTGGAAAAGTATCTGTTAGTTACATTCAGGTTTATGGGTATGAACCGTTATAGTTTTATGCATTCAATTGGTTTACTGTCTTACTACAAGTCACTGCGTTGCTTCTATTTTCACAATAACTTCTTAATTGTCTAAAATATTTTTTTTTTGTTCAAAATAACGTCAAAGAGGTAGCTACATGGATACAGCGTTTTCTCCTAAAAATATGGTCAGAGAACTTATATTTAAGTAAATAACTACATTCATGTACGAGAACGATTGCTAACTAAACCATTTTTCTTAAATAATTTGTTAGATTTATGCTTTAATATAAAGGCTATTTATTCATTTGTTAATTTCTGATAAATGGTAGGTACAAGGTCAAACATGAGATCGTATTACAGCATTATGTACAGATACAGTTGATGTGAAAAAGTTAAGGCAAAACAATGTCGTATCATCATCATCATCAGCTCATTTTATGTCCCCACTGCTGGGGCACGAGCCTGTCATATGTACTTTGTTATTCTTCCAAATAAATACATAAATTTATTCATTATTGTTATAGTATAAAATGTGATATATTTTTAAGAATTTGCAAGAATTTACACTCAATAACAATGTATGGCGCCTCACGACTAGTTAAACTGGTTTTATTACTGATAATACTGCCATCACCATCAACTGTTTTTTTAATCATGTATTTTTCTAGTAAAATTTTATCATGTATGTATTTTTATTAGTTCGTGTAAAATTAATGAATACATTTAAGATTTAAGTAAAAGCAGATAAGTAGTTGTATTTTTTTGTACTACTTAGGTTTGTACTAACTGTGTGTTCTTAATAAATATATTTCATTTCATTTCATTTAAATTTACATTTGATATTGTTAATTGCAATTCGGTCTGTCACCACAAACAAGTCTTTATCGTGTAAGTACTAGGTACTCCGGGAACATTGTATTGTATTTGGCAGTGATGAAAGGAAATTATCTGTGATCAATAAATCACGTCGGCCCGGCTCCGCTTTGAGAAAGAAGTACAACACTTTGCTTTTATAGTCCATGGATTTAGTAAGTACGTAGGTATTACGATGATTTTCATACGTCAATTTGGTTAGCTAAAACTTTTTTAACATTTGAGTTTTTACTTTTAAGTAAGTTAGAAAGGTTTCAGTTTGCAACTGTATTCGGGTTGTGGTCGTGCTGATATAGCTTAATTTTGATAATTTATCATACTCTTGAAAGAAATTCGAACGAGGAAAATCGCGCTTAAATAAACTAAGAAGTAACCAATGATTGTCCCCATATTTATAAAAAGCTTTGAATACACTTTTATGACAATAACTATGTATATATACGTTTAAATATAAGCGTTGAAATGAAACAACTTTTACGGATCTACTCGCGTTTATTTTACACATTACTTTTTAATGTTTATCCTGACGTTTCGAACTCTTTGCATATATAGGGTCCGTGGTCACAGGGAGACTGAGGTGTTGGTCGTCTCATAATTAGGTTGTAGCTTGTATACCCTCATTTAAATTTAATCAGGTGCGTTCCGTTTTACGCAGAAAGAGCTTAAAGTATCTTTTAGTCTGGCAGTATGATGTTGGTGCTGGGATTTAATATTTTGTATGATGGAATCCCAAGCTGGTGGTAGATTCCAACCATCTTCTCTATTGAAATTAGGATGTTTTTAATTTCAATAGCCTCGCGTATCATACAAGGGATGAATCGTTGTTCTCTAGTGAGTATTTGTCGTTTATCAAATCTGATGTAATGGCCCAACCCCTCTAGGGCACGAAAAGTCAGGATAAACATTAAAAAGTAATGTGTAAAATAAACGCGTGTAGATCCGTAAAAGTTGTTTCATTTCAATGTGTAGTGTTCGCGTAAACTTTAGAAAACAATATAAATATAAGCGGTTAACACTTTTATCCTTTAGATTGAAAGTAAAAAATTGTGAAAGTAAATCGATTTATACACACCGTGGACCTAAACAGCGTATTTCTTTTAAACTATTATTTTGCATTTACAATACCTATTATGTTTTAAATGAGCATTACAGTAGGTACACTTTTTTCTCTAACTATGCTTAATTGTGTTGAAAGGTGAAAGTTTCAATGCAGCATATCTGCGAATCTATTGGGAAGCTAGAAACCTGTCAGATACGCGACTAGTTGTCAGCAGTACCAATTGGAAATAAGTACCGTTAACGATATGTTGGGAACAAAAGCGAAAAGATGCATTGTCTTGACGGAGAAGTAGCAAAAAGTTTGAAAGACTTTATCACCACATCGCCACACATTTATATAAAACGTAACGGTGACAAAAATATTATCTACACAGTTAAAGTGTTATAATCTTATTCACTACGTATCTACGAGAATTTATTTTAGAATTTATTTGTAGTCTCCCATGTGACCACAAAACGGTAAGATAAAATAATATATAAAATTAAAATGGCCTTACATATCATCATCATCATCACCAGCTCATTTTATGTCCCCACTGCTGGGGCACGAGCCTTCCCTATAGATGGATAGGGAGAACGGGCCATAAACCACCACGCGGGCCCAGTGCGGATTGGTGGCTGTTAACGACTGCTAATACAGCCGGGTCCAACGGCTTTACGTGCCTTCCGAAGCACAGAGGAGCTCGAGATGGAAAATTTTTGGTCACCCATCCGATGACCGGTCCTTGTGAAAGTTGCTTAACCACAACGATCACAGACCGGGCGCGTTAACCACTGCGCCATCGAGCTCCTCAATAAAAAATAGAAAATAGAAAAACTTTATTAGTGTCAAATCACAATACAATAAAAATCAATACAATACATTATGAGAGATATCTTCCAGGCGACTTAAAGCAATACTTCGATTAAAACATTTTCCTAAAAATAATTAGAACGATTGACAAGATAAAACAGTAGCTTTTTAAAAGATTATTTTGCAATCTCCATTCAGTGAAAACATGCGACAGTTTTAAAGTGTTAAAATTTAAATACTAATACTACATTGTCATTGACATTATAACAATTTAAAGTTTTTGTATAGACAGTGTTTGCTATTTATAAACAGTCTATTGTGAACGCTGACCCACATACGTAGTGCAAGACGCGCGCGCGTATTATTTTATCTTTGCTTCGTATACACATAGTAAAATGAAACTCTACTATGGTATACAGCTATAAAGTTTATTTGCTACATCAACGCTACGCATCATCTACCAATTTGTATCTGATGTCATTAGCGAACGTACGAACATAACATTGGATTGCTTCAAGTCGTAGGTGTAACTGATTTTAATTATTACACTAAACATATAGGTATAAACTATAAATTAATAGAAAAAAAAAACTTGACTTAAGACAAAATAAAATAATTAATACATATAAACAAATAACGAATACTTTAATGTAACCACAGACAGAGTAAAATTACGAGTTAAAAGACGTCTCATAAGTATACCACAATGACAACAAAAACACAAAAAACATGAAAGTCCTAACATTAAACAAATCCCTTACCAGTATAACAGACTGACTTTTTTTTTATATCGCATAGACTTGGCCTTCATTCTCACTGAATGCCAAGTGGCGATAAGACCGAAGGCGGAAGCTCGCTTCACCCGGAATCCTTACTGAGGACTGGCTATCTTATCTTTAGCGAACACAACATGCTACTAACATCGTTGTACCATACCATACCTAGCGACAAACTTAGATAAGATGGTAGGTAGCTTATCTAGACATACCGAAAGCACAGATTAGTTAATAGTTACTACGCCGAAAGTAAAAGATATTTGTAACATACAATTGAAAGTAAGGAAATCGGGTGAATTATATCGAAAATAAAGTTTACTAATTCGCTGTGAAATAGTTTTTCTGTCACCATGAATACGTTTTCATTGTTATTTTGTAATAATATTCGATACTGTTAGCCACACTTTACGTAACAATATTTAGAGCTGCGCGGTAATAGCTTCGTAAAATTCACACACCTGTGAGAAAACGGCCAACAAACATAACATCAATATGTTTCTATTCGTACGGTAATTAGGATTTATGACACAGTTATAAAGCATTTAAAAAAAATACAATGATCGCTGGACAAGATTGTTACTTAAAAAAACACTTCTTTAAAAAAAAATAGGTTTAAAAATGACCGAGCTTTGCTCAGTATCTTTTTACGGATAAAACGACGTTTTCAAAAATGAAACCTAGCTAGATCGATATATCGCCCCTGAAACCCCGTGCATACTAAATTTAATGAAAATCGTTGGAGCCGTTTCCGAGATTCTGATTATATATATGTATACATATATACAAGAATTGCTCGTTTAAAGATTTGGCTTTTGGACACGAGAAACTTAAGATTTCCTTCCTACGCTTCCTACGAATAATGAATTTGTATTCCCGATCATGCCCAGATGGGTGACAAAATAAAAATATCTCGATCTTCTCCGTGCTTTAAAAGACACGCAAAACCATTCCGATCGGTTGTTGTTGTAAGATGGATGGCAGCAGTTGTTATCGCCGACGAACCCGCATTCTAAACATAGTCGTAGAACTATAGTAATGTTCAATTCTTTTGTCATTGTTATTATATGATTGTGTGTGTGTTTGTATAGTAAACAAGTAAAGGTTTCTTTCTATCTAACTATGTAAAGCCTGACCCTAGCAGTTGGAAGCTGATGTGATGACGCCTGTTTCTACATAGCACAGAAATTTTAGTACCACGATCTTGCATCATACGGCTATCACATGCGGTCACCTTATCAATGAAAAGCATTAGTTGTAGGTAGTTACAATAACTGTAATGTTAAAGTACAGTCGGTAGCTGAGTGATGGCACAGACGCGAGCGGCCGCCGACCCCGTGGCCGACATACGAGGTGTCGCGGCATTAACACTTTTAATGTCGCCGCCTCTCGCAGAGAAAGCGTTTTCTACAGAAAAACAGCCTTTAATGGTTATAGCCCCGTGTAAATACTCATTTACGATTTAATGTTTAAACATCATAAACGAGATACCAAAGGGCCTAGACAAGTGGCATAACGCTAGAATCGAAATGGAATACAACGATAAACGTATGGCATTGACATAAGCCAATCATCAAACGTCATTTATACGCATAAGTTAATCCCATACGATAATGAATCTTTCTATTCTATAAGCGTTATGCCACTTGTCTAGACCCTCAGCCCTGTTATTCTTTGAGGTGCACTTAATTAAACCTGGTGTACAATTGATGCTGTCTCGTTTTTGTGTCTTAACCCTATTCTTGGCATAGTTTGTTTTTGTGGAATTATATATATTTTTTGTATAAAATGTGTTCTTTTTTCACTACTCGAAATTTTAGTTCGTGTCGTAGAAAGTTAAGTTAGGTGTCCTAAATAATCCACTATGCCAAGAATATGGTTAGACTACGTATTGGAACGACAAGGAAGTGGTTCGAAAATTCACTAGTACATAACAACAAAAACAGTTTGAGCAAGGGCTTATGGTTATATTGTGGTAGTCGATACTGTAATAATTTACATCATCCCTTGTGTGTAGGTTAATTTAATTCAATCACCAAATTATGTTGACGTACATTATAAGTCACGGCTATGTTGATTCGGGAATTCCGTCAAATGACGATTCAAACTGTTTCAGTTTGAATGGTCATATGACGGTTCGTTCAAACATAGTTTGACGATCCAAACTACGTTTCCTAATTTGAATCGTCATTTGACGGAAGCGATAAAAAGGTTTGGAAAAACTTTCTTCAGATAATCAAGCATTTCCATTTTATTATTTTTATTTTTTTTATTTTACTGGCTCGTAAAGTCTGGGCTATTCGACCATGAACATGTGCCACAGGTAAAATTAAAGGACAAAAATGCTTCATTGCGTATGTCATGCGAGACTACCCTCGGATACACGCATCATAAACACCTCGCGTTCGCAACTCTATCCTTAAGAGAGAGAAAAATTATATAAGCACACCTTTTCTAGCCGACTTGAATCCACATGGATGAAATTTGTGAATAAAAAGTTCTACTAGAGTAAGTGAGTTAAAAGTTTACTAAGTTATATAATAGTGTTGCCAGCCGTACAATTTTAAGCTACTAGGAGCACAATGCTTTTATAATTCTACCCAAAAATTTATCTTTAACAAATGCCGGGCGAGTTCATACGTCCATTACTAATCCACAAGATGTGATAGATTATTTAACTCGTTGGCATGTTAAACGTATAGCACGGTAAATGTCAAACGCGCTTTATCTTGTTTATTTACAAGATAATCTAGCATGAAACCCAATAACGATATCGCGACTGTCAGCAGGAAACTGTGTGTGACTTTATGAGCAAGAATGTCGATCACAGCGTGGAACACGTCTTGCAAGTAACATTTTAATTGGATATCGGCTGAGTCACCGGGAGCTTTCTGTAGGGTAATTTCGAATGCAGTCACACCGCAGTGCACGCCTTCAATGCTCCCGGTGCGGTATATGGAACAAAAACCAGCTGAGCGCTGGTAGAGTTTGTAACGGAAGATAGAGGAGACGTAAATATTAATATACATAGATAAGATTTATTAGAAAAGGAATTCGTTTCCTTGTATTCTACATAATGTACGATTTTTTTCGTTATACAATGGTTAATCTAAGTATTTCAAGAAAAAATATCTTTAAGTCTTTAATCGCCGTGGTGGTCACCGGTGACCGACAAACAATAAATTTTCTATTGCGTCTGGTTTTGCGGCAGTCGACGTGTTAAATAAAAGTAAAATAATAATATAATATTAGAAAAAGAAAACGAAGCGTGTGAATTTGTTTTACACATAATATGGTAAATGCATTGCAGGAAAAATAAGCTAGTCTGTCAGAAAATGTAATAACTTCCAGATGTTTCTCGAAACACACTATTTATAAAAACAACATCTTATGTGGAGATCATGATTAAACAGCTCTATCTTAAAACTTTTCAAGTACGGAAGTTTTTGTGGGCCACCACCATGGGCTGCATGCAATTCGCATAATCCAAGTCCTATTCACTGCAGAGCGCTTAGACAGACTACGAAAGCTTTAACGTGCAGTGCGTTTTGCAAATGTGCAGCAGCGGTGTCGTTTCTTTTGCACATAGAAAATGACGGGTTCCGCCCGGAGCGCGTGGAGGGACTGCGAATTCCGCGCGCGCCATTACCTGTGCGGCAAAATGTCTGAGCGATAACTCATAACCTCACACGCGTTTGATCAAAATATTTAGGAAACATTAATAATGCTAGTGGTCACCAGCCCGCCAATGGGCTAAATCCGACCGTAATTCATTAATAAAAGGTTTAAAATTTTAAATTTTAAAAAATACTGTTACAGGCATTTTGTTTTACTACAAAGATTTTTCAAAACTTAACATAACTCAAATATCTTTCTGCACTTCTGAAACTCAACTCCTGAACTTGAACTTTACGATGGTGCATAAAAAAGGAAGTACAAAAAGGAAGAAAAAAAGTTTTTTTTTCTTATAGAAGAAATGCAAATGGAGGACGTATATTACTTATATTATTCATTAATGAAACTTATAACCCCAAAAAAATTAAAACTTAGATAAATATAGTTTTGTAACTAGCCTACCTACACACACACAACCACAAAGTAGTAGCGTGAATATTATCCATTCATTTCGTAGTCAGTGACAAATTTCGCCAATCGTGACGAATTTGATTAACGAGCATTTATATAACATACTAATATTTGCCTGTTAATGCGACGACAAAATTAAGAAATAAAACAACGATATATGTGTAGGATCAAAAGTCAGTAAAACACAATTTGGCCAAAAACCATTACCCGTTTTAAACTTAAACGTCTTCCTTTCAAATCTTCCGTAATGACATCCCTCTGAAAACATCCAGCTCTATATCTCTTCTTGCTCACACATTCATACGTCACACGCTCCGTTCCTTTACATTTCCTCTTGCACTGTTCCATTCCCACATATGTTTTAAAAAAGCCCTAAGCTTTCCACTGTTTGCAGTAACCTACTGTGGTTGTTATCATCCCGTAAATCTCAGAGCGAATAGGAAAGCCGCCAGGGTGTGGCTCGACAAGACTGCATCAGCTTTCACCAGTATACTCGCTTGCCAATGTCGCCATAACTCAAGTGGTCAAACACAAACATAAACATTTATCAGCAATTATACATTTTACTAACTTAAACAAGACCTTACTGAAAATCTCTCGCAAGTTCATCTCAATAAGACCCGCTTAAGAACCCGAAGCTGAAAAAGCGATGCATGAAGAATTTAATAAATGTTTGGTTAAGAATTGGGAATTTTTAGTTATATAGTAAGAAACTCAAAACTAGAATAAAAGACGCTGGTAAAAATATTTTACGTAACTATTACCATAGACTAATAATCTGTGGTTTTATGCAAAGTTCGGTGCTATCTTTTTCTTCCTTTTCCTTGATGAAGTTTTGTATTCAAAATCTCATAGATCAAAAAAGGAATGACGAAATATTTATTGAATTACTTTAATTTAATAAAACATATTTCAATATTCTTAATTGCTGTAATCGGGTAACGTGTTGCTATTGTCTTAGATGCCCCATTAAGGCTGTCACGTGTTTGATGACGTCAGAGTGATAAAGAGTGGCGCCGTGACACTGTACACATCACTTAATTAACGATCATCTGGTGAATGAACCACCTGTAGCCATATTACGACCTGCACTGATGTAATGGGACCAATATATTTATAGCACCGTACGAAGCTATGTAGATCATGCGTTCACGGCCCTGTTTCGCAAAGTTTATCTTTTGTAAATAGGAAAATTGCAATACCCTAACAGGGTTCATGTTTAATATTTCTATATATATTTTTTTGTATCACCTTTATCCTACTATTAATGCAATAAAGGATTTTGATTTGATTTACTTTTTCATTTCACTGCACTAGTAGTCTAGTAAACTAGTCAAATGCGTATTACTTACTAGTCGATTAGTAAGCTAATCAATAGGGTTCAACAGTAGATCAAGCTTCTGAGTGCTAATTTCGAGATATGATTTTTTTTTGGAGAGAGATTGCTGATTGCCTCAGACGGCATTTTCAGCTTCACCTGGCTTTTTTGGGGGCGGCGAGGAACGTAAAGGGTCCCTCAAGCCGTGTGAAACGAATCACCTTCGGAGGTTTTCTAGAGGGAACGGCGAACTACTAGATTCTCCGAAGGGTTCGGGGGGACGAGATATGAAGATACGATAGGCAGCGACGGCGGCGGCGGGCGATGCCTGTGACAAACATGATGAGTTACAATTTCATCATAAAAAATTTAGTTTTAGCTAACGTGATCGAATGGTGAATAATAATCATACGAGTATGATAATAAAGCATTTATTCATTACCACACAAAGAATAACAATAGAATAATACTTGCACTAACTTCTCCAAAGGATATAACGGTGAAGAGTTATTTAATTTCCATTATGTTAATGCATAGGTTTATAATGTAAGTTTCTATCACATTCTCTGATTGATCATTAAGTTGAGGATGCAATCTTCTCCAGGTTCCATTATTGTATTTTTTAGTAGAATAATGGAACCGGTATGAAATTTTTCGTACCTTTTGGTATTAAAATAAATTAATTTATTCGAAGAACACAGTACAAAAGGTTGGTTACAGCGCCGCATGTTCCACTAATAGACAGCCATATGATTCAAATTTATTTATTTATTACAAATAACAAACTACTGTTACGTATTGTTACGTCACTTGACATAACGTACGTCAATTGATCAATTTTTGTAGTTACTGACATAAAACCAAGTACGTTTAAACAAAAAATGTCACTTTATTAAGTTTGTAACAGGAATGACAATGTGCCTAATAGTTTAAAATACCAATTTTTCATAATTGTAGTAGGTACAACATCCTTATAGTATTTTGCGAACGTAAATGATTAAAAAAATGTGATAACACAAGTAATTACTTTTTTTTTAATTACTTGTAGACAAGTAGGTACAAGAAGCTCGATGGCGCAGTGGTTAACGCACTCGGTCTGCGATTGCTGAAGTTAAGGAACTTTCGAAAAGGCCGGTCATCAGATGGGTGAGCAAAAATTTATCATCTCGAACTCCTCCGGGCTTCGGCAGGCACGTAAAAGCCGTTGGTCCCGGCAGCATTAGCAGTCGTTAACAACTACTAATCTGCACTCGACCCTCGTGGTGGTTTATGACCCGTTCTCCCTATCCATCTCATAAGGAAGGCTCGTGTCCCAGCAGCGGAGACATAAAAATGAGCTGATGATGATGATGATGAAGGAGATACACATAATTCTGTATTTATTTTCAAGAATTGGACATGTTTAAAGAAACTTACCTACCTCATTACCTACAGTTTATTAAGACAAAAAAAAAAGATTGGTAAGATCTGAATCTTATTGATACAAACATACTCATACATCATTGATTGATTATACTACATTATTGGTTGGGAAAAACACTTTTTAGGTCAAGTAGGTCTTAATTTTGTATGAAACTGTTGTTTCTTTCCACAATTTCGAAGTTACTACAGTAAAACTTTCTTAAATTGACTGGTCGTTATTTGCCTTTTCGGTATATTATACCATAGAAAACAACCTGTACAAGTGTAGGTACAATAGTGGATAGTGTAAACAGCGACGCGTAAGGACGTTGACACGGCGCGACATGCCGACGCGTCCTGCGCGGACGCACTTGTGCGTCGCAGCTCTGTTGGACCGTTAACTTGGATGCGTGCTGCCACTATTGTTATAGTACTGTTTGTCGCATATAAAAATAACAAAGAGTACAAAACAACACATTCCATTCTACGAGTATAAGTGATTGTAACGTTCTAAAAAACAAAAGCTTTGAATTTAAATTACATGAAACTCTTTCACATATACGAATATATCGTAATGGTGCCAGTCTTCAGCCCTTAAAACCACTGGATTTAAACACCGGCTCGACACAGTTTTCGTCGGTAAAAAATAATATAAAGTTAATATGAGTATACGATGCCTAATAAGCAATGTTCTGTATTAAATGGTTGCTAAAGTAAAACATCAATTATTGACCCCTATTTGTATGGAAGCATCATTATTAAAATATTACAGAATCGAAAAGAAAACCTCGACTAAACGCTTTTTTTAACATAACAAGAAAAGTTTCTTAAAACTCGTGGTAGCAACCAGTCATAGTTATCATGTATCACGTAACAATAATAGGTGTAATTTATGCGCTACAGTACACAAATAGGAGTTCTCGGTAACGGCGTGTGTGGCACCGCTACCAAACACTATTTGCACAGCTAAGCAAACTACGCGTGTTGATATCGTCAAGCCCAAACTGTCAAGACCTCCTATCCCCTCCCCTGCGCCGCCATCATCGAAGAAAGAAACGCAGTGCCCTTTATACTCGCAGTCCATTATATAGTGGTTAGATTATGTCGGTGTTGATGAAGTTGTGCTAATGCGAGAAAAACTGTAAAATAATGGCATCGTTGGCGACGCTATCGCTTCCAACTAGGTCGGGTTATTTACCTTCATGCACTTGCAGGCCACACTGGCTTCATTGTTTGTTGACGCTCAATACTGAAGCACTGTTCTCGTACAATCAAAAGCTTTATTGCTCCACAAACCTATCTTTTCTACTAGATGTTGAACAGAATATAATTTTCAAATAAATTTTAATCCTTACTTTTTTTGTTAATTTTCATCTTAAGGGAGCAATTTACCTACATCTCACCTGATGCTAGCTAATAGGTACAATACGGCTATTAATATGGTGAAGCGCACTTTAACCAGAATCGTCAACAACTGCGGACCCTATCCTATCCGTGATTCCGATCCGTATAACGAATGACACTAAAATACTGTAAACATTATTCTAAGCTGTAAACATTGTTGTTATGGCGACAGATTTAGATAAGATAGTGGTAGCTACTAGCTAGCTAGCCATAACTATATATTGCATTGAGATATATAAGGTCACTTTTTATCAACTACAAATATTTTGACAAAACATCTAATTAAATCAGAGAAAAAAAGGGCATAGCATAACTCCTAAATATAAATAAATAAATTACCACCTAAACCGAGAACAACATTTGTTTTGCTGTTTGATTGAAACACTGTCAATGACTGGGTGCCGAAATGGGAATTTATCGCGCTAAAAATTGTCTCGAAACGAATCTAAGCCGTCAGAGGGAATGGCATGACGCAAGCGTGTCCCTTCCCTACTAGATTCTCCGAGGAGTTTGGATCGAGTCGGTAATGGAAGAACCCGAAGTCTAAAGGCTAGGAACTCGACTATACCATTGTTGAGAAACGTACCTGGTTCTCTGAATTCGAGACCCAGATACTGCCTCTGAATACTATACCCTAGAACAAAGGAGCAAAACTTATCAGAATAAAAATGTTTAAAAAATATTGATATGAATGATAGTTAATTTAAGGAATGTGAGCGACTACTTTGTGACTAGTTTGCCCAAAAATAAATAGATATTATGTAATGTAGTGACTACTACACCATTCTTAAACTCATCTACGCTTATAGGAAGCTTCCTACGTTCCTAGTGATGCAACATTAACAGGTAGTGGTTACATAAACCGAATAAATGTTTCCACAAATATATGCAGTGGCTGCCACTTTTACTTTTTATCGATCAGTATTCAGAGAGTTTCACTTTCCCGCGTCGCGTCGCGTCGCCGAACAAACAATCGAGGAAAGCTTCAACACTTCCAAACAGTGATTAGACTGAACAGTATAGTATTATTTGACAATTTATTAGTCCCGCATACTTGTTACCACATACCACAGCCAGGGTTGGCTGGAAGAGATCTCTTCTAGAGATAAGCTCACCTTTGTGTATGTCCTGTGTAACGTGTGTTTAAATGTAATTTAATTGTACAATTTCTAAAAAATTGATTAACATTGATTCTAAAGTGCGCGTTTGAAAATTGACATTTTAGGTATAAATATGTGCCCGTGGGGTTCATCCCGCACCTTCTAATACGCCGGGCCAGGCGGACAATCAATAAGCCTATCATGAAGATGCCCACGAAGGTATTTAAAACACTTTCCGAATTATAATTTTCGCAACAAAATAAGCTTTGATATAGTTACTTTCTTATACTTTCTTATATTTATAGACCTTAATAGGGTAACAGTTAAAATCCTATATACACATTATATCCACGACATTAGGTACATTGCATTATTAAATGTAATGTATATAAGTACTTACCTAGTTATTTTTAATTTTAGTCCCGCGTAAATTTTTATATGTACTATTTAGTTACTCATAAAACATTCTGAAATTGTAAATTCATTACAATCTCAAGTAAGCTTAACAGGTTCTTTTCGCGCGCATAAACAGAAGGATAAACTGTAATGGACTTTTTTTAGAAAGGAGAGCCGTTTATAATAACCACTGTTGGAGTTAACGAAACACGACGTGCGCCCGCGCAGCCCGCCTGCCTCACAAGCAAGAGGCTCATGCGCAGACGCACACACGCACCTAAGCCTTACTGGTTTATATCCTGCCGAGCAGCCCGCCCTTGCAATTATCAATTGTGTTGTTGTCAACTACTTTCGTTCGTAAAATCTGATAGGTATTAGCTTTTATCACAATTAAAAACTAAGTTGCGTGAGTCCTTAAGGGTTAAGTTACGTTTACATTGGTTATTTCATCCTATAATTCTCACAAGTTATGCGCTTACACTACTAGAAATATTGGTACCTCCCTATTTCAGGCTATACATTGATTTCAAGAAACATATACACAAATACAGACAAATGGTTACCAAAAGAAAAGATAAGGAAGTTATGTATGTATTTAAAAAAAATGAACGAGCCTTACAGTAGTCGCATATAAGAAATAAGGAATAACGTTTGTCAAACCAGAATGGATCTGGACTACTGCAGACTTCTATTTTTTTATTTTTTTTATATGATGTGCAACATTTGACATCTCACCTTTTGAAATCAATATTACAATAGAAAATAGAATATTGAATTAACAATGACGTATATTTTTTTCTCTTTTTTTCCTTTTTTATTTTTTTTATTTTTATTTCTCTAGCAAACTCGCAAACGAACTACTGACTCAGATATATATATATTTCATGCACTGGCTTGTTTCAAAAATAAGGAGACTCACTGTTACTGTTGCTGTTACTTTTTCTACGAAAACACTCCCACTAATTGTAATAAGGAGACTGCTGAAGATAACCTCCATACAAATGCATCGTATCATATATATCATATGAACGGATCACACTGTTACGCTACTTCCGTCTCATTTCTAGATGTTACGGTACTTCCGTCCCATTTCTACGAAATCACTCCCACAAATTGTATATATAAAAGGCGAGCGGAAAGATGTTACACATCAAAAAATAATATTAATAGCTGTCCTACGTCCAACGATAACGCACTGACGCAAGATAGCTGTGCTTCAGTGGGGATGGGGAGGTTTGCTCAATTAATAAATTGTACCCTAAAAAGAAGACCTAATCTGTTGTCATGACAATAATATCGATAAACCTGACACGGTAATAAGGCACGCTCACGTTAAAGATCCAGACCTTCCTCCAACCATTTGTAGAGATATTTAGCGCCAATATACTTAGAAATACCAACATTTCTTAAATAGCTTTTATTGCGTCCCACTGCTTGACAAAGGCCTCTTCTCTAGTATATAGAGTACTGATATTAGATATAATTTAGAACTGTAAAAACGACGTCGCTCGTAACCGCACCGAAACGAAAGAAGCACTTATAGATTGACTTCAAGATTCCGTTATCAATTTTAGTTATACGGTTAATAGTTGTCAGCTATCGACGTTACAACTGCCAATATAATTCGGTAGATGCGTCACCTCCATATAATGTGGCCGCGACAAGGCTCAGACAACTTCGTCTGTTACGACCCGACCGGCCTAATGACACTCACTTGTTTTAATTTATCGTTCTAGCAGTCACAGACTAAAATATCTCGTGCCGCATTTATCAATATCAACCGAATGCGAGACTGCGAGAAATGATGTACGAGTGACAAAATTGCCAAGATTATGTACCATTGATCATTAAACTATACTTAATGGTTAAAGCATGCTCTATATACTCGTATAACATACTATAATATCAATAACTAATACGGTCATCTAAGTAAATAAACATCACTGTCGCCAAAAATCCGTGTAGCATAGCATTTCCGTGCAAAGTTTTAGTGTCAAATTATCCAATAAAGCCTAAAGAAACCTAAGATATTTTGATGTATTAGCATACATCCTTATAAGAATTGATGCGAACAACACCAAAAATGTGTTAACCTGTTTCAATCAAAGCTTAAATCAGTGCTATGAAACAGGCTATAAAAATGTATAGCAAAGCAATGGGAATCGAGCGGCTAACCGAACCACGTTATAATTTATATCGCCGACAAGTTTACAACGGGTGGTCCCGATTGCGATTCCCTCGCCCGGCCCGGGGTCGGTATCGGTAATGGTGTTTCTAGTCATAAATACAGGCGCGATAAGTATCGGCCGGGCTGCAATGGGTGGTCGGCGAAATTCGGCGGGCCACAACCGGTTCTGGGAAGGCTATTGTCTGCCCTGCGCCGAGTTAGTCTCGTTCAACGAATGCCACTTTTCTGGCAGACATAACTATATTAAATTATCGAAACAGAGTATGGTTTTAATGTTACGCCCGTATATGGTTTAACACTGTTGTGTGTAAGCGGCTATAAAATCCTTATATAGAGGCAACGCAAAATTTACACATTATCAGTATCACACAAAGGGATATCAACTTTATTGTATTTGCAACTGGTTTTGCTATCGTATCGTAATCGTAATAAAATTATTAACCTTTGCCAATTTTTATACGTATAGTTAAGTGGAAAGATAATACAGTTTTTGATATATTTCTCGACTTTTGCTGGATAACATACAAATTTCGACAATATAATAGTTCGTTAATAATTGTAATATTAATACTTGAATAGGGCTGTTAGAAACGGTACAACACAGATTGAAATACTAATATTATATATCTCTTCTAGAGATAAGCTAAACTTTGTATATGTATCCTGATATACAGAACAAAAAGACACATAACTTAACTTAACTTAAAAAAAACATAGAAAAATAAATAGCAAATTAAAAACTAAAAACCTATAAGTAAAAGATGTCCCCCAACTGTGGGCTCATGCTCATTTTTCTTTCATAAAGGATCAATATTATTAAATCAAACTAAAACTTGCTCGACGAAACTGGGCTTTGAAGTGTAAACGCCATCCCCCGGTTTTAGACATGGCGCCTTATCCAAGGCCCCGTATAAGTACTCATTCACGCCTCATGGGAGCTTACCCCAGAGCAGGCAGGTAAGTTCGTAAACTGAGATAGATAGATAAAATACTTTTATTGCAACACTATGAAACATAAACATGAACAAAAATATAAATAAGTTACAATTTGGCGGTCTTATCGCTTTCAAACTATTTCTTCAGTCGGATGGAGAGAGCTAATAAACTATAAGATCAGAGGTGAAACTATTTAAAATAGAATAGTGTGTATTTTATAAATAAAGCAAAAAAATGATAAATATACCATCTAAATAAATAAACCTAAGTAGGTTTATTTATAATAATACCTAGTCTTAGGTAGGAAAGTAGCGGTATGTGTAGCTATGTGGTAATAGTAATTAATGATAAAAAAAACCCGTGGCATGCGTACACTAATCGAAAACTACTTAAGGTAAAAAAACATTGAATAAATATATGAGAATTTTTACAATATTTTACCTCTTCATAACTTAACAAACTTGTAAAGCAACAACAAAACAATTTTATCAAATTTCAAAAGTATTTAGTAATTTAGCCATTTAATTAAATAAAAAATAATTATTTTATTGTTTCTAATAACGAAAACAATATAAAATAAGAAAGCAGCGAGACCATGACGTAGGTAGGTAGGTGAGAAAAAAACCAAAACGTAAATGGTGCTCGAAACAGCAAACAATATCAAACACGGCCGCCTACTCCGACGCTAGAATATCGTCCACCTAATCTGTTTTTCGTTAGGCACGCCATATTTCATCCCGGAGCCATTGTCAATAGCGAGGTCAGGGGCAAATAGGAGAAAAGAACGTCCCAACTTTTGTTTTCTTTACCGAATACTCAAACAAAATGTACCGGGGCAACTGTAGCTCGAGCGAGCCGACGTTTAAATAATTCCCCTGGCCTTTTTTGTGCATCATCTTTTCATTAATATATTACGTTGGACGCTGATTGTCAGCTCTTTTGGGGTTCCGTTATTTAAAAATATGTAACTAACAGCACATCAATAAAAGCTGTAATTGTAAAGCACTGTTCATCAAATTGTTGGCCCACACTTGCACATTGGAATATTTTGAGTAAAAATGCTTTGAATGATGAAAATGATTGAAAAATGATTTACTTGCGACTTTGTCCGCGTGGATTTAAGATTTTAAAAGACACTTTTTAAATAAAATATATGCTAATACCAGCCTATGTTACCGGCAAGAAATGTAACATTCTATCAGTGAAAGAATTTTGGGAATCGGACCAGTAGTTCCAGAGATTACCTTCCGCAAACAAACAAATAAACAAATTTACAAACTTTATCTCTTTGTCTCTTTCTTCGTTCTTTCTTCGTATTCTCGATGAAGAATGCGTTTTTATAACCTTAAAACAACGCAATGTCTTCAACCCCAATGTTAAAGATCTTGTACCGAGAAAAGACTAATAAGAAAGAATTCAACATACGGAACAATATATCGTCTAAAAGTATGTCACACTGGCCGATCTTTTTTCTAAAATACCTACCTGAGAACGACGTACCCTATTATAGTTACGGTGAAAGATAACCCTGACGCCCCTTTCGAATCAAGGCGTGAAGTAAGCTAAAGATGTAATTATATTGAGCAATTAATAAATATACCAATAGATACAAAAAAATATTGAAACTTGCTAATACAGCAAAAATATATTTTTCTTTACGTACTACATTAAAGTAAAGGTTACTGTAATTAATAATAACAGACCACAAAACCCCTGGCATGCGCCATTGCGCACATTACTTATCGAATATATTGGTGTTCTGTAATTTATACAACTATGGAGTCATTAAGTTAATGAGTGGAGCACCTACTTCATTAACGAAATATATATCTATATCTATACTATTAAATACTATTAACCTCTGGTCTGTCGGAATAACACACATAATAGAAAATTAATTGTTTGGCGCCGTAGATCCACGTTCCGACATACCAAGGGTTAATAAAGAGACAAAGTTTGTCACTTTGTTTGTTTGTTTCAGTAAGCTTTTATAAATTCATTCGTTTGTTTGTTGAGGGTAATCTCTGGAACTACTGGTTCAATTTCAATAATTCTTTCTATCCTACATTCCTCGCGGGTAACATAGGCTATATGTTATTAAAAAAAAAGTTTATTTTTAAAATCTCAAATCCACGCAGACGAAGTCGTGAGTAAAGTGCTAGTATAGCAATAAAGAGGAAATTAGTTCATTTCGCTGATAAGACAAGTCATTTAAATTTTCACATCTGCGTCAGTAAATCCAGGACGACAATAACATTGAAAAGTTGTTAATAGCAGTTACTAATATGTATACAATAACTAACTACCTATATTACAGTTTTACATAAATACTTATTCCTTATCTGCATAAGGAAACATCATTCGAAAAATCAATCTGGCCATAGTCTGGCTGGTGTCTGGCACGTGTTTCCACTAATCTTGAACTCAAGGGCTCGTGGTCTCACTGCTTAGTGGGAACACCACTACCACCAGTCAAAAATCGTCTGGCTTTAGCTGACTATGTATTATTTATGGGCTGACTGTTAACGACTATATCTGTTGGAAAATTTTGTTTTTAATCGTATAGTGCCTTACAAATAAACAAAGAATAAGGTCCGAATAGTTATTCCGTGTTTTGTTCCTGTCATGTAAACGTCATTTCAAATTAGAGTAACAAAACACGGAAAAACTATTCGGACCTTATTCTTTGTTAATTTGTAAGACCCTTACCCCCATATTCATAAAAACTATTTAAGCATAATTTAGTTAATCATTGTTGTCTCTTTTTCTCAAATTCAAAATGATGTTTGTGTGACGTTGACAAAAAAATATTTAACTAATTAATGCTTAAATAGTTTTTATGAATAAGGGGGTTAAAGTTTTTTTTATTTTTTTATTGGTTTCATATCACTCACATGATCAAACAGTTACTATTCTATCCTCTTCTCATAAGATATACAGATTATAATTATTCTATTCTACTCTATCGAATCCTATGTCTGGTACAATTCCCGCATTGTACTCGGTTTAGTTGGTTTTTTCTTTGAGAGATTTTGTTGTTGGCTTCAGACGGTCTTTACAGCGTCATCTGTTTGGAGGCGGCGAAAAATTTAGAGTTTTTAAAGCCATGTGATTAAAACATCACCAGTCGGTTGATAGGACTTATTATTATAAGGCGACCTGGGGGCTGACCGCCTAACACTCTCGCTTTCGATCGCTTTGAAGGCGAGGCGAGGAGGAGGCGTCATCTTGTCATTTCGAAAGCAATATGAAAGCATTATCAAAAGCTATAGGCTATAGCTTTCGATATTATTCGATATTATATTTCGATATTATATTAGAAAGCGAGGCGAGGGCCTCGCTTTCAAAGCGATCGAAGGCGAGAGTGTTAGGCGGTTGGGGGGCTGGACCTGGCTAGCTAACACGATAATTATAAATCAAATTTAAATTCAAATTCAAAATTATTTATTGCATGCCACATTGGTGTACATAGTAATTAAATAAATAGGTACAAAAGATGTTAAAATAAACAATGTAGCGCCCCGTAAGGGCATAGCAAACAGAGCGAGTATATGATATAGCTAACTTATTTACTACTGTATTAGTTTTGTTACCCAGCTACAAATTAATTAACAAGTTACCCAGCGGCCGAGAGTAAAAATAAAGGCTCAAACTTAATGAAGCAAAAAACTTCCCTAAATGTCATTAAATAACACGGAGATGTAACAACCACACCGTCAACAGTCAACTTCATTGAGACTTTTATTCCATTCAGGTCACACTGTAGAAAGTGATCCATTGTTCAAGAATTGATTACTTACAATACAACAAATTTACATAAACACCTCCAACGAAGCGACGGACGCCTACCCGCGTCACACAGTGAATCATGACAAAACTGAACTAACCACAGACAGGCCGTAATGTGCTCAACAATATTCCGAGAATACGCGACAAGGCGGCTAAAGTAATAGAAAAGGAGACAAGAACAATAAATTTTTGAACACCTGCAGTTATTAAATATTAGAATCGCCTCGGAACCAGTTTCTGTAAGGCACAGTATTGACTTACCAACCATTTAACGTCTAAAATATTACGCTAGAAGCTGTGCAGCTGTCTGCTATATTATAAAGATTCAAAACCTTTACAATGGTTACGCGATTGTTACAAATGTATACTATACATCTTTTTGCAATAATAGAATTTGTTATTGCTATCATAATAATGCAATAAATAATGATATTTCTAAAATATTATGTACTTATGCTCTAAGAAATCATTATAAAGATTTGCGATTTATTAAAAGTATGAATAGTAGTAGGAACAGCAAATATTTGAAAAATAGAAGTTTAATAGTTATAGAAAACTACTGCGAAAAATGACATCACTGTCTGCACCGTATTAAGTATATAATAAGTGTACAAGAACAATCAGACGTTAGAAATTAGGTAACAAAACACTCAGTGAAGCTTTCTTAAATTGTATTGCAAATTCTTAGAACCTTACTAAGTAAGCTAAACCATAACTGGTATTTAAATGCATGTCTTCAGACAAGGCGTCAAATACGGCGCCCTCCTCACCACTAATCATGATTAGAGTGAACTCGAAAGCCCGCCTTGAGTAGCAGCACAATTATACAGAGACAATCACAAGGAAATTGGCAATTGACCTTTGAGTTGACATCTAAATTGCCGCTTGACCAGCAGTGGTATTGCACTGCGATGTTTAATGACAATTTAGTAGATTTTGTACTAGTTTTAAGTAATTTGCGAAGACATGTCCAAAACGTTCTTGGCCTCAGTTCTGCTATTTTCAAACGTCGTCAGTCATGTCTCAGTGGCATGATTTTGAAATTTGAATTATGTAGTGCAAAAAATAGTAGAAGAAGAAAAGAAGAGATCGCATTAAAAGAGACCTACACTCAACATTGGGTGGATAACGGTTAAGAAAGAGAAAGAGAGTATAAAACAGATAGATAGATAAATATACAAAAATAGATTTTTACAATATTGGAGACATGATTGTGAGCGTTACAAGTATTTTTATTATATTCATCAACAAATTAAAGATTGTATCGTACAAACGGACAGGAGAACTAGACAAAATCTACAACAATATGCGGTTTATAACCGAAGCCGGACAACGGACGATGAACGGACTTAAAGGCTTGTTGAAGTTTTATCTGATCAACGTTACCGTACAGTTTACAACGATGATATGCTTTACAAAAAAGAAAACAGTCTTGTCTATAGAAACATCAAATAATGAATTAATAACGTTCTAGCAAAAGATATCGTAATACTCTGTACACTAAAAGAGCAGTAAAGTAAAAATATTTTAAGGCAACAAAGATAAAGATAAAAAATACAATAACACTTTGTGCCTGAATAGTTTACAGCCAACCAAAAGCTATGTCGCGCCATTTGCTTTTAAATAATAACAACAATCTGGTGTGACTTGAATAGACGTAAATACTTGGGGATCCCTTTTTTCGACTAATTTTTTTTGTCCTAATTTAATTTGGCATAACTAGTTAGGCATATATTTTTTTGTCACAATCATATTTTGACATAATTGTTTTTTGGCATACTATTTCAGTAAGCATAAATATAGTTTAGACTAATGTTTTTTGCCCTAATTTAAATTTGCATAAAGTTATAAGGCATATTGTTTATTTTTCTAATAGTTATATTAGGCATAAAGAACAAAATGCATAATGGATACATACTTTAGTTAATTATACGTATTTATTCCTGATTTCCATGCAAAATATAATATAAAATTTAATGTTATTTTATTTTAATTATTAACAATAAAGTAAGTCATTATAAATAAAGTAATGTAACAGTAGTTTAGGGTGCGGCTGGGGTGGCCCTTGGGCCACCCATAAGCCGCCAACATGTTTATTTTATATATATAATGTTTTAGCTACTTATAATGTTTTTAACACTTTAGAAGCTAGATATTTATTCGGCGTATAATTATTATGCCTATAAAACTTATGCTTAAATATCATTATGCGTAAGCATACTTAGACTTCAGAATAGTATGCTTAACAATTATTATGCTTATAGTATACCTACTATTTTTAATTTTTTTAAGCATACCTGCTTAAAAAAATTGTGCCTAAAAAGTTGTGCCAAATTAATATTGTGCGTAACTATTATTAGGATAAGTAAAAGTATGCCATGTTAAATTATGACATAAAATTTTATGCAAAAAAAAAATAGGGAACCAAATACTTGATAATATACTTGTATAACAAAACAATGGAGCCAATAATAACCACAGTTTAAAAGGAGAACTTTTGAAATTAAACGAAGATTGTCCAAAAATATAGAAACGCTATTTGCGTAGTACAATTTGTCTTTTTATTCTGAAACACACTCAAAAGTTCAATCAAGATCTCGTCCAAAATGGCATTAAGATTCCCACGGCACTTACACAATGTGCATTTAACAATAATATTATATCATGATGACTAACGTACCTCTATACTTTTGCTTTCACGACATTCTTTCATAAATGATTTATCAGTTAACTTATCTTGTGAATTGTTGTATTATTTAGCCTACAAATTTGATGTGCTATGCCTTTTGCGCTTTATACAATTAAGATAAAAATCCTCTATGATAAAAATATTTTGAGTAACAACATAACTATATCCTATATACTCTCTCTCTCGCTGTGTTCATTACTTAATACTTTTTCTAAGAATTTCCAGACAATTTTAGTTTTTAAGTATGTATATATGGGCGACCACTCTGTAGTGGTCACCCATATATTTCTCAGCGTAATCCTGTGATTAGGCTGAGAAACAAGAAGATTATTTAAATGTATAATGTAAATATTTCGGCCAAACCATCATTTCGCAAGTAGTACAATAGGTACTTAATGAACACAATTATCTAAAAGATAAGCTTAACATTGTTACGCAAGCTCTAATGTGAAGACAAGAAAGGCTTCAGGGGATATGCCAACTGGCTGCCGCTGACATGACACTATGTCAAATTACACAACCATCCACTAATAAAATTGCGACAGACGACAAAATGTGACGCAGTGTTTATTATACATCGATTAATCAAACATTCCAATATGTAGACAAACAATGAGATAAAGATTTAAAGAAACAATTGCAATATAGAAGCAGATTATAGTTAAGGACATAGTAATTCAGAAAAAAATATGTAGAAATAACAATGGGCGAAATAATTATATTTAAAAGATAAGCTGATAATGATCAAGAGATTAAAAAGATTAGGAAAAGTCAAAAAGAGGTAAGTTCTATTCTTGAAGGTATCTCATAGGAAATAACTTGGATTGGAATTAACTGGATATACCTATCAGTGCCCTTTTTGAAATAACTTTTTCTAATCTTTCTGTATTAAAATTAGACGTATTTGCAAGAAATTCCTCGCAAACCCTGTCGTTTCAGTTTGGCTTTCTACCTATTTTGTTAAGCTTAGAACTTTTGATCGATCGATCAATAAAAAGCTCTGCTTTTTTAAACGTTTACAATGTCATACCAGTGATCTTATTTTCTTAATTTGTTAACATTCCTATTGTCAAATCAGGCTATCGACACACTATTGAGACGTTTTTGTCATACAAGGCACTTGGCACATTGTCATACTAGGCACTTGTAGGCAATAATATGAAGCAATTAATGGCAGCATTATTACTAGACGGTGTACATGATGCGAGAGGTCAGTCTGGACCGTGGAGACAGTGCAACGAACTACCTATTTGAGTCGCGCGTAGTTCCGAGAAGTCAGCAACGACGCTGCGCCTGCGTGCGCGTTCGGACGCGCGCCAGGCGTGCGATTTTGAAACCGGTGACAGTTTCTATCTCACAGTATGATGATGTCAAATACGAGTAGGTATATGTAGTATTATTCGTATTCGAAATTATTGGTGACTTTATTTGATTAGAACTCTTTGAAATTCGAACGGTATAGGGTAGTAGCATCAGTGTTCCACAGGAACCAGTGATTGTTTTTTTTTCCTTTAGTTATTAAAATAGGGGTTAGCAACTGATTTTAGTATTTAGCAATAATTAAAACCATCTGCTTCCTAGCTGTCATGCTGAAATGATAATCTATAATCTATAATTTTTTCAATACTTTGTCTTTTTTCAAATTGTAATTTGTTCGCATTAATATTTGCGTAAAAATTATTGTAAATTAATCATGATAATCTATGTTAATTTTGGCGTCAAAAATTGTTTCGAACATTGGGTCTAATTAATGCTCTAAGGTCTAAAATATCAAACACTGGTACCACTATGTCGTGGAATATTTTGATACTGAAAAGTTTCGAACGGAACTGTACCTAAATCATAAATAAATAAGATTAAAATACCTACTACTTAATAGTCATTTTAATTTCATGATCACGGTGAGATGAAATAATAGCGACCCTGCTCTTCGCATGTTCGTCTCGAGTCTATCGTTTGGATGGCCACCGGCCAGGCCAGAATAGTAATGAAATATGCTTGCGATACATTTGCAGTAACTGTTATAAAGCATATTAACGGAGACAGCTCGCGTTTTGAAATCACTGCCTATCTTATGTTACTTGTGAAAATTATTTCTGCTACTGCCTACGACGAGTAAGAGTTAGTTGTACTAATTTGATTAATTAATGATAGAATTTAACAATACAGAATACATACAAATGTATATTCCACAGACCACGGAACAAAATTTGTTATTGTTGTGAGCTACAGACGGAGCTTTATATTTTAACGGTTTTTACTCGCCTCTGATATCAGGGCAATTTGCCCGCCTTAACATTTCGTTATGCGTATCATCGACAAACCGGTCACAGCGCACAACAAGAGGTGATGCAATACCAGGCCTCCGGTTCTATTAAAAATATATTTTTTACCGAGCTTCGCGAACATGTCAAATTTATCTTTGATTTCTTAATAGAAGTATTATTAATATGTGATCTTAGTGCGAACCTCTTACAAAAGTTTAAAGATTAATAATGGAAACAAAGTATATTAACTAGGAAAACAAAATTTCTATACGCATACAATGGTATGGTACAAAGTCATTTAACCACACCAGGAAAACCTCGAAGAGGTAGAAGAGGTAGAGGTGGAAGAAGGTAACTAAATCATGATTTCAGAATTAAACATAATTCGAAAAAGTTTGCTTGATATTCTCGTAGTTAAAATCCCATCATGTTAACTGTTGTGCTGTTTAACTGTTGTTTTAAAATCACAACAGTTAAAACAGAATTTTATCAAAGTTAAAAACCTACTTACCCCCAAAGGTGATGATAAAACATCATAAAAGCATCTCCGGCTGATTTTAAAACGCGATTTTAAACTTGGTCTTAGACAATGACTTGTGCTTACAAGTCATTGTCTTATCAAACTTCTGCTCGTCCATGCTTGCGCTGTTAACTTTGGGTGGTGGGTTAGCCCGCCCTCATTAGGTGATTTGGCTGCGTGCGAATGCCAGATTCTAATTGTGAGATGATTGTAGGCTAATAATGACGATGGCGCAGTGGATAACGCGCCCGGGTCTGCGAGTGCTGAGGTTAAGCAATTTACGCAAAGGCCGGTCATTGGATGGGTGACCACAATGTATCATCTCGAGCTCCTCCGTGCTTCGGAAGGCACGTAAAGCCGTTGGTCCCGGCTGCATTATCAGTCGTTAATAACCACCAACCCGCATTGGGCCCGCGTGATGGTTTATGGCCCGTTCTCCCTATCCATCCATATCAGGCTTGTGTCCCAGCAGTGGGGACATAAAAATGAGCTTATGATGATTATGAATGACGAAAATTGCTCATCATTCATCAAGTATCGAGGGAAAAAACAATTCTGAAAAGTGTTGAGAAACTAGAATTTACAGAGCTTTTCCAAATTGTAATTTTTCACAATAAAACTTTCGAGTAAAACTTAAACCGGCGAGCATGTGTGAAAAAATCGTAACAAGTGGCAGGAAGTGGTATCTGCCTACCCCAATGGAAGACAAGCGTGATTGTATGTGTGTATGTATGTAAAATTATATATAACTATTCATAATTACTACAAAAAACAATTTTTAAACATTTAATATCATTATGAAACAACGAAACTTTGAGTAACCTTTTGAACGTAAAAGAACAGAACATTTAATAGAGCTACGTCAGAAAGCTTGTATTGTAATTTAAGCAAAGTCATTGCTCGTTTACTATTCTTTAGTGGATTAATATTCAGTGCAATCTTATGGAGCGAGCGTATTCCAATCTCGATGGGTGCATAACTGCAAATAATACGCGTAAAGATTAGCGAACAGTGCGCGCGTCAGTCGGCGCGCGCGCTATTTCTGCTGTGCATATCAAATTAATATTGGTAATAAATTGATGCGCTCCCAGACAAAATTATATAGATGTATATGGACAAAGTAGCGTTACTGACACAGCTGGTTATATCGATACTTTAATAAAGTCGATAGAACTGACATGTTTTATTTACAGGCTACATATTAGAATAAATTAGTTAATATTGAATTTAAAAAAATGATGACGCTATTTAATGTTAGATTTTTAGAGTAACTAAGTAGAGTTCATTTTAAGAGTCACCATCTAGGCGAGTTCTAAAATATGTTGAAAGACTTTTGTCCATAAATACATTTTTTTAAATCGTATTTGATTGGTATTAACCCGAGCCAAGCGCCCTAACAATTAGGTTATTTATAGAGGCTCCGAATCTAAGCCGATCCTATGAAGAACAATTTTACTAGTAAGTTTAAATTATTATTATTTCCCTAAGAAGATAAACACATTGAAATGTGTGTAACGTTTCAAAAACATCAGTTTTATGTAAAACTTATACTTTTCAAAAGTTAATAAGAACTGAAAAAGAGGCACGGAAGTTATCGATATGTTTCATTAAATACCACAACCCTACCCACTCCAAGGATGTTATGACTTGGCCCTAATGAGCTTGGTATAATCAATAACAGCTGGATATGACTTGGCAGGCATTATTATTGGTGAGATAAAACTGAATTAACCGAACACCTTATTATCAAATAAATATATCATTTATGCTTATATAACAATACAAAGAAAGTAGCAAATAATTTCATTATTTTAAGATAATTATGTAAACTTTTAAGAATCCATTATGTGCATGTTATCAAGACAAACCAATCTACTGGCACTATTAATATTTTTTGTTTCGGTAATAGTAAATAACATTTTGTTTCGTTGCCAACACTCCTGTGTGTTTAATAACACTTAACAACTGTTATTTAACTAAATAAACCAAAGATTTACAAGCGAAAGCCCGTGACTCTTACGCGTGAAATGAATCTCGTAACCTCAAAGAATTTAAATAATATTTTACAGCGTATAAAAACACGAAAATAAAAATAAAATAAATCTACCTGGCATACAATAACTTTTACGTTTGTAGGCTTTTGAGATTTTGTTAAAACTAGTCAGTCGGTGTATGATATTTCTATTTTAAAATATTAATAAAGATTTTTTAACATAACTTAATCTGATGTGGTTCAAATTTCAAAATCATTTATTTAGTTTAGGCTACAAATAGCTCTTATGAACGTCATTATGCCATTCAATTAACACGACGTAAAACTTCTCTAATTCCTATCAGCTAAGTCTCCGCTGGTATCGTCTACAGAACTTGAAATGGCTTAACCATGACCTTATTTGCTTATGGCCCGTCAAAACAAAAAGGTTCATATACCGGTCGGCTCCGCGGAGGGTTATTTCACGAGATGAAAGAGCCGTAGCCGGCTAGAGTTGCCGAGAGCGGTCGGCTGGACACAAATAACAGGTCAGGGTAGGGTCGCCGCATTTTAATTCAATAAGAGCATTAGTTTAAATGAGGAAGATAATACTTAAAACCATAATGCAGCTAAAGAACTATCACGCGTTCTTCGGTAAATTAAAATATTATTAAAAGCGTAAATGAAAATTTAGCCTCAAATGTTAAACAATAGGCTATCGTAGCACCCCACTTTAAAACATTTGAGGTTAAATTTTCAGATAGCAACTACTAAGGTATTCTTTACAAAATTAAAATGATCTGTAGCTAAATCTACTAATAGTACTTTTATTGATAAAACTTGAATGCTCTATATATTTATCAATTATTTATCCTTAAAATAGGTTTGAATGAGTACAAATTTAATGGTCTATATATATATAAATAATTTTTCCCTAATATAGATAAACAGTTTGAGTTTTGACCATTTGAAAAGAAAACTGTTCTTTCAATATAACTTTTGTATCGTTTATAATTTACAAGGATTTGCATAAGAATCTGCATGAAGGTGTTATTGAAAGTTAATTTATATAATAATCATAATAATATTTCGCTGATGGCAACCCTGATGAGACTGTTGGACTGACTGGACTGGCCGCCGCGCGCCGCCGCCAGAGACGTTATTCTCAGCCAAATTAAACGGGCGGCGAGACGCCGAGCGCGATTTATAGCGACGATACGGCTTGTTGTACCGATTTAACCTAAGCACTAGTGTCTACAGAATCATCAGGCAACAATAACACAATCTTCTTATATATTTCGCACCACTAACAAAGTGAAATACGCTCCCTGTAACACAGATTCTTCAAACAAGATGTGAAAAGCATCTGCGGGTCGGTAAGATGAGGACGGCTAGCGAAGCACAGTCCTTCTTTACTAGCTGTCTTCGATCTGGACTCCGCTTCTGCTTAACATTAGGTAAAGCGGAATCATTTGCCTACTATTAAAAAAATATAGTATTTTTGAGGCCAGACCTTGACGCCAATGCAGCGTAACTTTGGTTCAACAACTCCGGAGGTTTTGTAGACTGTTATTACTATAGAAGTGAAGAAGTATGAATCCTTATAGCTATAGGCTTTCCTGCCGGTTATCGAGAGGAGAGAACCAAAAGGTTCAGAAGCCCCAAATAATGTAGCTTAGAGAGAAAAAGTGGCAATTAATTTCCCACGAGCGGAATTTGAACTGACACCTTCTTATATACCACATTAGATTGTATGTCGATGACGTAGTTTTGTTGACATTGATTAATACTTCTCTGACTTAAAAAGTAAGAGTACATTGTGTGATAAATTTGCACGGGCCGGACAGAGCTACGATAGGTAGTTAAAAAAACAACAGTAAAAAAATGCTTAGCAAGAGATGTTTTAATTCAGCATTATCGACTAATGTGACCGCACTAACACTGAATTCAGTCGTACTAACTGTATCGTGGTCGTGGATGTCATATTCTTGCAGAAATTGTCTTTAAAAATCCCTGTGGGTAAAACTAAATCTGCGTAGAAAATTACACGTAGTGTACTCGAAGTAGTTATTGCAAACGTACTCAACCTACGTCATGTAGTTGAATAATTTAATTGCTCTTGATATTATTACGATGGATAATAGTAATATGTCCGTAGTTTTATTGGTTTAGATAAAAAGCAACTTGCACCTTGCCACTTTTTATTTTAAATAAATCTTATTCGTATCTATAAATCTATAAAAATATATACAATCTTAAAAAAATTTCAACATAAATTTGATTTAAAAGAGTAACAAGACCTTAGTAATTAGATGATTATCCAAAAAACTTTTAGCTGGAACATGTCAAAAGCAGTTTAACCAGAGTACAAAATAGTCGTAAAGTACATGTTATGTTATATACCTATGTTATTATTAAGCTCCTACAAAGCTTCTAGAAACTGTTATCAACAACTTTATGTATTCTAGAAACAATAAAGAATTAAATAAAATTTCTCACTTTGGTCCCTAACGAAACGTTACGGTCTTTCCAAGTCTTGTGGAGCTGGGACATAGCATTCCTAGCCATTCCTATACGCCGTCGAATTTCAGCCTCGCAAGAACCATTGTTGCTGATGCTTGATCCCAGGTAAGTAAAGTTATCAACGACTTCCAATTGTAAGGTTCCGCTGAGATCAAGCTTTTTCGCACGGTCCACCACCATAATTTTTGTCTTGGATCTGTTTACAAATAGACCAAGCTCGTTGCTTACAGTTTCCATCCTGCTCAGTAGAGATACCATTTCAGCCTCAGTTGCGGCTAAGAGAGTTGTGTCATCGGCATAGCGGAGGTTAGTGATTTTCATTCCACCAATGCACACTCCTCCATCCCAGTCGTCGCAAGTTCGCCTCATGATGTATTCTCCGTATGCATTAAACAGAATGGGAGACAAAATACAGCCCTGCCGAACGCCTTTTTCAAATTTAAAAGAATTGGAGGTGATTCCCGCCACCTTGACCACTCCCTGACTCCTTACGTACAAACTTTTAAGAAGTGCAGTAAGGTGGTTGGGGACTCCAAGCTCTGTAAGTACCGACCACAAGCTTCCCCAGTTGACACAATCAAACGCCTTACTGTAGTCTACGAAACACATAATGACGGGAGTGTTGTATTCGTAGGCCTTTTCTACAACCTGCCTGACGTTTAAAATTTGTTCACGCGTACCTCTGCCTTTTACAAATCCCGCCTGCTCCTGCGGTATTTGCCAATCCAAGTAATGTCGGATGCGATTGTTAATAATATGAAGCAGTATTTTGCTAGCATGAGAAATTAAGGCTAATGTACGGTAATTGTCGCATAGTTTCGGTGATCCCTTTTTGTGAAGAGGCAGGATGATAGATTCAGCCCAGTCATTTGGCCACTCGCCACTGCACCAAACTTTGCAGCAGATGGAATGTATGGCGTTGATACCCAGGTCCCCTAGAGCCTTTAAGAGTTCCGCAGTTATGTTATCCGGGCCCGGGGCTTTCCTCAACTTGAGAGCGTCTAATGCAGCTGTTACTTCAGACCGTAGGATGGCGGGTTCAAGGGTAAAGTGGCTCCAGTCGAGTCGGGGGGATTGTAAGCCCACAGAATCCTTGTATAGCTGTTCGCAGTAATTCCGCCAGACTTCAGCTATTCCTTCAATCTCGTGGATCAGGTGGCCGTTGCTGTCTTCAATGACCCAAGTCTTAGGTTTGAATTTCTTCGATAATAAACGAACTTTCTTAAAAAGGTCTGCAGTTTGGAACTTTATTGAATGACGTTCAATGTCGCTGCAGATATCCTCAATGAATTTATTTTTGTCCTCTCGACAGCACTTGTTGATGGCCCTACAAAGTTCTGAATATTCCTCCCTGACCTCGGAATTTTGCAAGCCTTTGATCTTCACTTCTTTTCTGCGTTTCACAAGTTCCCAAGTGTGATCTGATATCCAGGCGGTATTTTTTCTGTCGCTTTTTATTGGTTTATGTACGGCAACCAGAACCTCAGTAATTGTGCCCTTTAGGTGTTCCCATTCAGCGTTGGCATCAGGAAACGCAGTAGTTGATTCAAGAAGCTTATTTTCAACGGCGGTTTGGAAAGCTGGTCTTTCAGCCAGGTCAAGACGTCTAGGATTAGATGGAAGATGCTTGAAAGGAGCCTTTAAACGGAGTGCAAATTTTGACACCAGCAGGTTATGATCAGACCCGCATTCAGCACCAGGGAAGGTTTTTACATTAGAGACTGAAGACCTCCAACGCGAGGATATAAGGATATAGTCGATTTGGTTTCTGAATCGATCGCCTGGAGACTTCCACGTGTACAGCCGTCTTGGGTGATGTTGGAAGCACGTATTTAGGATTGAGAATTTTCTATTTACACAGAAGTCAAGAAGCCGCTCACCGCGCTCGTTTCTATCTCCGATACCAAATTTACCGACTGTTTCTCTTAGGTGGTCGTCTGTTACAGTTTTACCGATTTTGGCGTTCCAGTCTCCAAGTACCATGGTGATTTCCCTGTTTGGAATGGAATCAAGCGTCTCTTCCAGTTTTCCATAAAACGTATCGATGTCGTGGTCCGTGGCTTGTGCTGTAGGAGCGTATATTTGAACAATGTTCAAAGTGCAAGGCTTGGTGTTTAGTTTCATTGTAATGATACGCTCCGACACTGGGTTGTAACCAAGGACATACTTATTCATTCTGGCAGGTAGCAAAATTCCCACTCCATGCCGGCTTGAATCTTCTGCACCTGAGAAATATAGTGTGCTGCCGAGTGCGGTTTTGAAATGGCCATTGTTTTGCATATGCGTCTCACTTATTCCCAACACACTGATGTTATGGTTCTTCATTTCGGTTTCAACGATGGTGAGCTTGCCTGGCTTAAGTAAACCTCGCACGTTCCAGGCACCAATGCGCTGCGTTGTTCGTATCGAGGTCTTTTGGTTATTTGGCAACTTGCTGCCAGTAAGTTTTTCCCCTGTTACGGGATCATCGGTAGCCAATTTCACACCACCCAGCCCGGTTACTGAATGGCGCCGAGCGTTAGTCGGGTCGTCCAACAAATCGCACTCTATATTATTCTTTACCATGATGAGGGGGTTTTCTTGGGAAAATAACGCAGTGGGTTCCCACGTCCTTCTGCGTCAGTATTACAAGGGTATTTAGTCCTTACGGTCACTGGTTACCGCTTCATGTGCTCTGGTTGGACATGGTGTAGTCAGGTTATTTACCGCCGCCCGAGACTCGGCGTTGACCTTTTACGGTAGGTGCGTGGTCCCTCCTGCCCAACCCTCCTCCTTTTGCATCCGGGCTTGGGACCGGCAATGGCGGAGTTTTTAGCAGTCAAAACAAAAAGGTTCATATACCGGTCGGCTCCGCGGAGGGTTATTTCACGAGATGAAAGAGCCGTAGCCGGCTAGAGTTGCCGAGAGCGGTCGGCTGGACACAAATAACAGGTCAGGGTAGGGTCGCCGCATTTTAATTCAATAAGAGCATTAGTTTAAATGAGGAAGATAATACTTAAAACCATAATGCAGCTAAAGAACTATCACGCGTTCTTCGGTAAATTAAAATATTATTAAAAGCGTAAATGAAAATTTAGCCTCAAATGTTAAACAATAGGCTATCGTAGCACCCCACTTTAAAACATTTGAGGTTAAATTTTCAGATAGCAACTACTAAGGTATTCTTTACAAAATTAAAATGATCTGTAGCTAAATCTACTAATAGTACTTTTATTGATAAAACTTGAATGCTCTATATATTTATCAATTATTTATCCTTAAAATAGGTTTGAATGAGTACAAATTTAATGGTCTATATATATATAAATAATTTTTCCCTAATATAGATAAACAGTTTGAGTTTTGACCATTTGAAAAGAAAACTGTTCTTTCAATATAACTTTTGTATCGTTTATAATTTACAAGGATTTGCATAAGAATCTGCATGAAGGTGTTATTGAAAGTTAATTTATATAATAATCATAATAATATTTCGCTGATGGCAACCCTGATGAGACTGTTGGACTGACTGGACTGGCCGCCGCGCGCCGCCGCCAGAGACGTTATTCTCAGCCAAATTAAACGGGCGGCGAGACGCCGAGCGCGATTTATAGCGACGATACGGCTTGTTGTACCGATTTAACCTAAGCACTAGTGTCTACAGAATCATCAGGCAACAATAACACAATCTTCTTATATATTTCGCACCACTAACAAAGTGAAATACGCTCCCTGTAACACAGATTCTTCAAACAAGATGTGAAAAGCATCTGCGGGTCGGTAAGATGAGGACGGCTAGCGAAGCACAGTCCTTCTTTACTAGCTGTCTTCGATCTGGACTCCGCTTCTGCTTAACATTAGGTAAAGCGGAATCATTTGCCTACTATTAAAAAAATATAGTATTTTTGAGGCCAGACCTTGACGCCAATGCAGCGTAACTTTGGTTCAACAACTCCGGAGGTTTTGTAGACTGTTATTACTATAGAAGTGAAGAAGTATGAATCCTTATAGCTATAGGCTTTCCTGCCGGTTATCGAGAGGAGAGAACCAAAAGGTTCAGAAGCCCCAAATAATGTAGCTTAGAGAGAAAAAGTGGCAATTAATTTCCCACGAGCGGAATTTGAACTGACACCTTCTTATATACCACATTAGATTGTATGTCGATGACGTAGTTTTGTTGACATTGATTAATACTTCTCTGACTTAAAAAGTAAGAGTACATTGTGTGATAAATTTGCACGGGCCGGACAGAGCTACGATAGGTAGTTAAAAAAACAACAGTAAAAAAATGCTTAGCAAGAGATGTTTTAATTCAGCATTATCGACTAATGTGACCGCACTAACACTGAATTCAGTCGTACTAACTGTATCGTGGTCGTGGATGTCATATTCTTGCAGAAATTGTCTTTAAAAATCCCTGTGGGTAAAACTAAATCTGCGTAGAAAATTACACGTAGTGTACTCGAAGTAGTTATTGCAAACGTACTCAACCTACGTCATGTAGTTGAATAATTTAATTGCTCTTGATATTATTACGATGGATAATAGTAATATGTCCGTAGTTTTATTGGTTTAGATAAAAAGCAACTTGCACCTTGCCACTTTTTATTTTAAATAAATCTTATTCGTATCTATAAATCTATAAAAATATATACAATCTTAAAAAAATTTCAACATAAATTTGATTTAAAAGAGTAACAAGACCTTAGTAATTAGATGATTATCCAAAAAACTTTTAGCTGGAACATGTCAAAAGCAGTTTAACCAGAGTACAAAATAGTCGTAAAGTACATGTTATGTTATATACCTATGTTATTATTAAGCTCCTACAAAGCTTCTAGAAACTGTTATCAACAACTTTATGTATTCTAGAAACAATAAAGAATTAAATAAAATTTACAAAGAGCCACATAAAGTCGAAAAAGCAAAAGATTGCATGTAAGAAACTAAGTAATGATTGATTCTGTTATCAGATAACACGAACGGGGATTTACCCTGTACAGCTTTATTCACCTCTAATAACATTCACCTAACACAGTAACTTCAGTCCACGTGTGTCGGTCAGAGCGTCAACATCTCGCAAAACAATGAAAAAATACATTATCACAGGCGATAACATGAAAATGGAAGTGACAGAGAACAAAAACCGATTGAAAATCATTGGGAAGAACAACAATGTCAAAATCGTTCGAAACGAAGGCGAAATTCGGATGGTTGGACTCGATTGTGCTGTTGACGTTAAAGAAAATGGTGGGAGAATAGAAGTGATCGGTGGTTGTGCCTCTGTGAACATTGACTCGTCGAATAACGTGAGAATAGACAGTGATTACGTCTTAATAGGGCCCAGTGTAAAGAGTTGTAATAGAAGAGGTGTGACTGACAAAAATGTTAGCTCTTAAGCAACTAAAAGTAATAAAAGAGATTACCTAGTGTTCTTGTCGCATATTATACTAATTAGGCTACGTATTTGATTGATTTGTGTTTTTTAAATAATTATGTACGCATGTATGTTTCTTATATTGCGTAGCATACAACGGGCAGTGATATAATGCATTTTTTCAACACACCTTTTATGGGCACGTGTTATTGACTCAATGTAGACTGGCTACCTCATTATCTCTCTATTTTTAATAACATAGTTCTCTGAAGAATCTCTTATAATTAAGTTTATTAAGTGTAATATTATAAGTCACAATATTTGTAAAATAAATGTTAACTCATCTTAGTTGCTATTAGACATTATTATAGAATGTTATTAAGTACTTAATACTACTACAATGTAAACAAGTCCATGTAGAACGCTCGTGGAGTCGTGAATAAATCAAATAATTTATGCACAACAGCTGTGATCAAGAATATAACAATAAAGTCAATTTGTAGCAAGTTCGTTTTTCGTAGTGTGATAGTAAATACAATCTAATATATAAAATTCTTGCGTCACAGTTTTCGTTGCCATACTCCTCCGAAACGGCTTGACCGATTTTGATGAAATTTTTTGTGCTTATCCGGTATCTATGAGAATCGGCCAACATCTATTTTTCATCCCCCTAAATGTTAGGGGTAGTCCACCCCTAATTTTTTTAAAAATTTTTATGGCAAAACAACGTTTGCCGGGTCATCCGGTATCTATGAGAATCGGCCAACATCTATTTTTCTTCCCCCTAAATGTTAGGGGTAGTCCACCCCTAAATTTTATTTTTATTTTTTATGGCAAAACGACGTTTGCCGGGTCAGCTAGTATTTCTATAAAACTGTGGTTTTAAAAAACGTTTATAAATAGCTTAGAAAATAGAATTCAGTAAGTAAGCTGTTTACATAAATATTGACTCGTTAGCTTTAGTTACTGTCTCAATGTATATCTTTAAAAAAATCTCAAAGATTTGTGTACCAAAAGTAAACAACTACTGCTAACAAAACTTAACACAAAAATATCGGACACAATACCGGGAGTTTTGTGTCCGATAGAAAAAATGTATTCAAAATTAACAATTACACTAAAGAGAAAGAGCAAAAAGCAAAGTAGCTAAAACGTTCTTTACCTAAACTGTCTCACACACCAAAAGTTACTGTATTATTTCCCTTTTCATTTTAATTATTAAAATTCTTTTAAAATAATTTAGTTGTTTAAAATGTCCTTAATTTTTTCAATGCATAGGTGGAGATTTAGGCTGCAAACTGGACGACCGCGAGAGCCGGCTACAAATGCGGCGGAAACTTATGCTTTTTAACGCGCCGCGCCCGCCGCCGCGCCCGCACCCGCGGTCGTCCAGTTTGCAGCCTTATTGGTAGCATAGCCATATTTATTGATAATTATGTTTACATGACTATATTGCTGTAAGACTCCCGAATACAAATAAATAAATAAATAAATCTAGTTATTTACAGACAGAGTGAACAATCTTCATAAATACTTATAGATGAATATCTAAAAGTATGTTGAAATGGTTTAAAGCCACTCAGTTGTCAGTAGACACGTTTCAAAGTCACAAGCGTCCAAAAATGCTTTCTTTGACGCGCGCCCTTGGCAGTGCTCCGCGTTCACTATATTAATCCATTACGATCTCGAATACCTTTGTAATTGCATAATGGTGCAAATTACATACAGCGGCATAGTGATTCAACTAAATATGTAACATACAAAGCGACTGTAGTACTCGTAAATTACTTTTTCTCAAGACAGCTTATATGCGTGATGATGACCTTAAGACACATTATTAGACATTTGTGTGCTTCTTTTGCAGAAGAATTTCATTATTTATCTAACATAATTACCTACTAAACTCATTCAAGATAATTTAACTTTTATTCATAATTGCGATTAAAATATTTTGGTTAATAAAAATGGTCGGAATCAATAATCTTTTAGAAGATAAGTTACTACCATCTGCCCGTATTGTTAAAAGAAAGTCAGCTAATTAACACAAACACTAGCCAAGATATGGAATAGTTGGCGCATTGTCATAGTGTCAATACAAAAAACTAAGGGAAACAAGTAAAAGCAAACATATTTTATTCTAAGACATTGAGATTTTAATAGCAATTTTCAAATTATATAGATGGAAAAGTATGTGTATATGTTTGTTTGTTCTACTTCACGCCCAAACGGAGCAAAGAAAATAAATATTAAACTTATAAATAGTCAAGTGTACTGAACAGCTTAAATCATGGTATGAGATGAAATTTCTTAAATACAAACTTACGGACCGCATCAACTTATTAATCGACGACAGATAGAAATTCTGGCCGTCGAAACCGCGGGAGGAATCAAGTAGATTATTTTTTATACACATAGCATTCTAAAATACGCATTACTTAATTTAAAAAATATAACATATTTTGGTCAATGAAATTGTCATGCTACACTGCACTGGTAAGGCTTCGCGTCAACTATAGAAAAACACGTCACAAAAATTGTAAAATTTTCTAAAATAAACATTGTTACAATCGATAACAATTAACATTCGGCATTCCGTTTCAACCGCCCACAGCACATGTGGCCAAACTGGTCAGCCAGGTGGTCTGCAGTCCCGTGGCATGCATTAGATAACGGAGGGCACTTTCACTGATCGGTTCACTTTCCCGCTAACTAATGAGACGAGAGACTATCGCGGGTTGCGCAACAATGCCCGTCTCACGCCACCGGCCATGCCGATCTATTGATTTTAATCATATCATTCAAAGGAATTTGAATATCTCTATTTGACTGAGTTAGCAAAGAAGCCGGCGTCCGTCTGTCTAGTGGACGACAAACTATGGATCGTCGTAATATATCTCCCTATTTCTTCCTCCTGATCGATTTCGAGCTCAGCAATACGATCCTGCTATTGCGAGCGTCACTGTTTGCTATCTATCTATACTAATAATACTATCTATTATATTCTATTATTATTCTATTATGTAAAATTTGTTAATAATAAAAACTGGAAATGTTTATGGCTAGAGTGGGGCCTTCTGTTACAGATATATACTTATGTCTAAAAGAAGTCCCCAAAAATTTGTAAATTTATCCTTACTCTAGTAAATATTTTTGTATTTTGTATTTTGTACTGTATGCTATCTGGATCATCTGGATGTGTTCTTATGAACCCTTTTACCGAATTACCGTTCTCTTTCTTTTGAAATTTCCTTACTCTGTCCTCATATGGAGACAAATGGAAATTAGGTTTAGATCTGTCTGCCAGAGACAAGGAGATAGATCGGAAACATAGCAATATTAATGTTGAAATACAATTAAAACTTATATTTGTACTGATGGGAAATCATATGTCGAAGACGGGAAACATTTCGCGAACATCTTGTTAAATACCTATTTGGCACAGCTCCAAATATTTTTCTGTCGTAAAATAAAGTCATGTGGTGATCGACGAAGATAGAGTATTAGCGCATCTTATATTTGACGTAATTATTTGTTTACAAGTGGGCAGCAACTTTAACACGATAGTAATAATCGTTATTCATATTTTAGTCACTTTAATGTCATGCATCTGGTTAAAAGTATAAATAGAGAAGAATTGTCGTACATAAATTGCTAACATTGTATTTCAACTTATTTACAATAATAGTTACTAAGAAGAAATTATTTCAAAGGTACGCAATTATTCAAAACTTCAAAAAGAGAAAATCGTTTTAATCAGCGTTACAGGCAATCAAGACCTTGCATTAGTAAGCGCACTTATTCGGCAAGCAAACCGCTGAGCTTTACCAAAATAGTTGTGCAGTTTTTCAAGAATGACATATTTGTTTTGTGCACTTTGAGCAAAACATTTATCACCACCAAAATTTTATTCGAAAATTGATAAACAGGTCTCTTGCGAAACAATCATAATATGATTTGTGTTTGTCCAAATAAAGTAACGACGGCGGACATTCTAGATCTTCTCCTGGTAGTATAATTCTACGTAAAAAGTCAAATTACAGATAACAAATAGGAACTTGATATCAAAATGCATTTTGTGTAAAACCTAGGAAGGTTAGATACAAAATGCATTTTGTACTTCAAAAGACATCAACGCGATAATAAAAAATAAAAATAAAATTTTAAGGGCTAATTTTTTGTTCCTCAAATGAATTCTATCCATTCGATAAATTATTATTTACCAATTAATGAAAATGACATCCGTAATACAAGAACAAAGCGGAAACGACACACCATCTAAGAAGTTTTGTTTGTAGCTCTTATTTTGAAAATAATTAAATCATATTATCAGAAATCTCAAAGAAAACTAGTTTATTAAACACTCGTTGATAGGAGATCATGCAATTATTATTGGAACAAACTTTTGTAAGTAGATTGTAAAGCTCATTTTAATTGTTCAATGAGTGAGCATTATTCGTGCACACTTATTTATTGGTTGTATTGAATCAATGCACTCAACTAGGCGAAATAAAAGTAATTAAAGATCGAGTATCGATATCCGTTTCACGTGGCATTGTGAACTAGATCTCGCGACAAACGGCACAGCGGCGAAGGCGGACACATCTGCACTCGCGATTCTTTCGACCCAGTTTTCAATGTTTATTTGCGTACAACACATATACGCGTACCAAATTCTAGATTTTCAATCCTTGACGCCTATGACTCAAGTGCAACTTTAACCTCTACCACCTACGAAATAAGAATACAATGCTATATAGCTCGTGTGTAAGTAGGCCACCTCGGGTTTTAGTGATCTATAAATTTGTTTTTCCATACTTTATCCTATTTCCAAAAGTTTTGGTATAATATCATCATTACCCATCACGGTCAATCCAATTTATTTCAATTTTGTATACACGGCACTGCCTATTAGTATGTTAACGTAATTTGCTATATTATTTCTCGACATCCTTTATAAGAACAAAGACAATGGTTTGTTTTGTTATTAATGACAAAATGATGTTAGATAATTTAGAAGCAACAAAATTTTACAAATTGCCAAATAGAGCAGAGACAGACAATTTGGTGTTGCCTAAGACAAAACTCCAATGGAAATAATGAAAACGAAATAAAAGCTGGAGAAGAAATCTGTGGTGCACGCGGCGCGTCGCAGGCGCAGGGCCAATGAACGGTGACAGGTGCGCCGACCAATCCCCGCGCGGCGCGCCGCTTTACGCGACTCGCTTGGAAATCACTGTATTTAATCTCACATCCTTCTCTGCTCCATCGCGAAACTGTTACGTCGGAGCGAGAGATTATTACAGGACCGAGAACGACGCACTTTACCCGCGGTACGGTAATCTTTGCTCAGCCTTTGTTTACTGATCGATCTCAAGATTGCTTTCCTTTTTCAGATACTTATTACGGTAAACTTGCCTCTCGGGAAAGACAATCACGATATCGTAATCGACAAAATATAGCTATTAAATATTTATTCCGATTTAAGTGCGGTAAGGACATGCGCTTTTGTAATGTTTCCTTTAACTTGTTTTCATAACGATCGATGACTGCACAGACAGTATGTGTCGATAAATACATTAGATTCTGAGAATGCAGCCGTTGAAGCTTACCGTTAATCATTCATTAGACGAAGTGCATTCCTTAGCATACAAATGTCCTTCCTGCCGTTTCTACCACCACCGACCTCGACGCGATTCCACCAAACTTTCTAAAGCGCTTAGTCACTCTTGGAATTGAGCTAAGCCGAATGGAGGCCAAGAATTAGTAAGAAATATACAAGCACAGAGCATACGACCTAACACAACCCAAAATTAAAACGCAGCCGAAAAAACATTTAACATACCGCAGAAACTGCGCTGCGCTAAACGGGCGCCAATATTCGCTTGTTTTATTTACATCACGAGCAAAAAATTGGCAAACCGCCCAATCCTGCAGGCGGGCGTCCGCCGCGCCGCGATAACTAGCCGATTTCGAATCCTAATTCAGATAGAGGTTTACGGTTCACGAGACGGGCAACTGGAGAAATAAATCTACTTTAAAAGCTCGTTCGCTTCGTCACGACTCACGTAGGAGCATATTCAAGTTTGAATTATTATGAGCTTTGCTATCGATTGTGACTATTGTTGATCTGTGTCAGGTAGATGTTATTACGAAATAGTTCGATTCTGCGTGGAAAGGGAACGATTAGCCCACATAGAAAGCGTTTACGGTAGTACTGGTCTACAGGGAAAGCCGATCTCGTTGAAACCGGCCTGCACTGCCGACACGGTTCTTTCGTTGCACCGTTTGAGACCTAATTATGTAGGCTCTAGGAGCCGATCAGATAGGAAGCAGACGAGGAACTGGATGCAGCGGAACCGGTCGCCGTAACGGCAAACTAAGCCGTTGAATAAACTTAATATCGTAAACATTCGCATGTTGAAATAATGCTCAATTGTAATACTCGTACATGCATGGGACTAAAATTATGTAAGATTAACGTATTAATTGTTGCACTGACGACGACATATCAACAACAAAGGCTTTCTATAATATCATCCTATCATTCTAATAATATTATAATATAATATTATTTTTAATGCAAAAGTGTTAGTTGGTCCTTTCTTCACTTCAGAAATAATTGAAGAGCCACAGAGTTCAATGGCTTCTTTTGTCCAGGAAAACAATCTCGTTCCTTCAGGAAATCATGACAGAAGGTATTTTATTGGGACGAAACCGTAGGCGAAATTGTAGCGCACATTTTAGCAGTAAATTCTCAAGAATATACCTCATCTTAGAAGATTAGTTTTATATTCTTGACTGCTAAAATCCGCCTTTCTAAATACAAAAAATCTAGTTTTTCGGTAATCCATAAAAGAGCTACGAAATTATACTCTACTCGTAGTCTCTAAATACTATAACAAAGACTGAGGTAAAAACCTAGTATACAGTACATGTCTATTTCTTCACCTTCACTACGTGGTTTATCAGTCAATTCAAATGTGAACCATATAGTGTATGAATGAGTCAGGGCGTTATCGCAGCGGGACGTGATACGACACAGCGATACTGACTGACTGGCCATGATCAAGAAGCTACACCCATTCTAGGCCAACGATTATTGTTCCCGCATTCCTGTTTACTGCAATACATTCACTCAACATAGATAACACGACAAACACTAACAAAGAACAGATAACTAGTTCGAAATGTCCAGGACTAATAAACGTGATCGTTATGTTTAAGGAAAGACGTATCTTTTATTTCACTATTACTGACCAAACGCCAGCTTAACAATTATAGCAGGAAATTATAAAAATGAATTCGCTCTAATTTTGTGACCTACATGATGTGTTAGAGTTATAATAACCTGTTGACTTATAAAGAAATTTCTTTTCCGGTCGTTCTGTATGAGTTCTCATATAAGGTCTCATAAATTGAAAAGTCTGCCACGTTTTATTCCTGACTTGTTACTTATATTGACTTCTTATTGGCCCATAATCAGAAAAATGTTATCCTAAATATATTGATCACTCATTCACTTTTCCATTGCAATTTTTGTGTGGCTAAGAACAATACGCTAACTCATAATACGGGCGAATAAAAAAAAGTCGTAAACATTATAATTATTTAACGTTTAACACGCTATAACTCTTTATTGCACTTGATAAATACATGATATTAAAAAAATACGTAAACAGACGACTTATCGCGTAAGGTTTGGCAAACCCTTCTTTGTGAAGAAAGAAATAAATTTCATGGGTGGGTAAAAAAGTACTTAGTCAGTGCACAATAAAATCACATTAGGTACCCTTAGAATATGTCTTCAATGTTTTCCGTAATACTACACGAAAGCTTAAAACCTTACTAACCTGAGCGAACTGTGAGGAGATCTTGGAGTGGTCCTCCTGGTAGACCTTCCTGGTCTTCCGCCGCTCCGCCATGAGCGCGGTGAGGCGGTCCAGCGCGCGCGACTCCAAGGCTTCCGCGTTGGAGCGGATCAGTCGGCTGGTGCTCTCCCACTCTTCGGTCATAGTGCGCCACGCGGACGCTATTACGGATCCTGGTCAAAATTAATAATTATTTTTTACAAGATTATTTAGACACGACCAAAAAAGTAACACGCTAACGCTATCAGGGATCTTAAAATGACGGTCTTTAAATGTGCAATGCTCTCAAAACTAATTAAAATAATTCCTACAACATGGGGTTATTTATACGAGCTGTAAAGAAGCAACTTGGGGGTCGGCAATGTAAGGAGATAAGTCTGATCGATCTGGTTGCGAACGCAAAACATAAGTTTTACTTATCTTAACAAGTTATAAGTAAGTAATTTTCGACTTAAATTCATAAATAATAATTGTTACTCAAAATCTTATTTGGGTTTTTGTCATTGCGTTGATTATTTAATGTATCGCGAACTCTTCCATGCTTCAAGAGGCACCTCGTGTAATCTTATCTTCGCTATGTTCATTATTTTGTTAGCTAAGCATCCGTTGTGGTATTTGTATGTACCTAGTTTATTGTTGTTGTTAAGAAACGTACGATACAATTATTGCTTGCGCAAGGAGTTTTCATTTATTTTTATTTTTATTTATTAACCTTTAAACGAGCAATTTTTGTATATAGGTATATATATAATCTGAATCTCGGAAACGGCTCCAACGATTTTCATGAAATTTAGTATGCAGGGAGTTTCGGGGGCGATAAACCGATCTAGCTAGGTTTCATTTTTAGAAAACGTCGTTTTATCCGTAAAAAAATACCAAGCAAAGCTCCGTCATCCAGGTACTAATGTTTATTTGTACAAAGAGTCTAATAAGAAGATTAGTAGTCTCCCGACACGATTAAGACTTTTTAGTACACTCATTTTTTAAATAAAATCATTTATTTACTAATTTTAGATTTACTTACTTTTAGAACTACTTTAAATTAAACTAATAAAAAACTACAAAAACACAAATGTTGATACACAAATGTTAATGGGCGCCTTTGGTTTTCAAAGTAAAAAGTGTTGAATAATTTCGGCGGGCTGGTTAGAACCACGATAGCTTAATTGGAAGAGCACCTGAACTGGTATGTCAGAAGGGTGCAGGTTCAAATCCTGCTCCTGGAAATTTTTTCAACATTTGTGTTTTTGTAATTTGTTCGCAACAAAATTTGCGTAAAAAATTATTTGAACATTTATTATAAAAAAACTATAAACTATAAATTAAAAAAAAATCCCCAAATCATCCCCATCAGGCAGAGTGCCCATTTGAGTACACCCATTTGAATTTGAAAGAAGAAAGAAATTTGTTAAGTATTTCGTTTAAAAAAAAACATATCTCGTACCAAATAGCAACACCAGTAAAAGAGATCAAAAGACCTATTTCTCCAAAATGAAGACATTAACATTCTACATTTGGTTTATACAGATATATATATATTATTTATTTATTTATTAATAATAAACTAATATTGATGATAAGGATTGCGTCGTAATGGTTTCAAAAATAAACTTTGACATCACTCAGGTATTTACTACAGTTAGATTTGTTATGTCGGTGTTTACCTGTTTGGAAGATCCACTGAGTACGTATTTATATGCAATTAAAATAATGTAAGTATGTTACCAAAACAGTTTATTTTCAAAATATAACTACGTTGTTGGTATTATAAGTTTTTTATTTTTATTCATTTTAAGAAAAATCTGTCCCCTTGACGGATTTTGACTTAAATGGAATTTTATTTTTTTTAATTTTGCTGACTAATCATTGAGTTTATCGATGTGTTTTCTTTAGAACTGTTAAAATGAGTATTCTTATATCTTTATTTTTATAAGGCAACATATTGAACTGTCAAAGTCAATTTTTGGATATATCCCTCTTCTTGTAACCCCGTTCAACACGCAATATACGCTGCTGCAATTTTTGTACAATTCTGCTGTTTTATTTGATCTCCATTGGAAGAATATCCTTGCAGGCTAACGCTGACCACCTGCGCTTCAATCTGCGCTACAGGTTAGGACCCAGATTTTTATACTTATTTATATTCAAGGATCGCATATGCACGTGCCGACCGGCTAGCTGCCATCGCCACCGCCATTTACCCATTTGCCAGCCAGATAACCTAAAATTGTAAATCATGCCAAATAATCTTGATATAGATTTATCTAATGCACAACTGCTTAACGCAACAAACGAGAGGTTAGTTTCAAACAATGTTCAAATAGAAAAATTAGAGGGCGTGGCTAATTATTCGACATGGAAATTTGCAATGCGCATGGCGCTAACTATGGACGGTCTGTGGCAAGCCATTTTAGGTACTGAAACAGATACCAATAAGGATCAGAGGGCTCTTGCACGGCTATGCTTGACAATAATGCCAGCTTTATATCAACACGTGTATAGTGTTAAAACAGCTAAAGAAGCGTGGGATAAATTAAGTGCAATATTTGAGGATAAAGGATTGCACCGTCGTGTTGTATTACTCAGACAACTACACAGGATGGATTTCTTGGAATTCAGGAGTATGACTGAATACATAAACACTATCATGACAACTGTTCAACAGTTAGCAGACATCGGCAGAAACATTGATGATGCCGAGGTAGCCGAGATTATGCTTGTGGGATTGCCACAGGAGTATGATGCTCTTGTGTCGGGATTGGGAACCCTATGTCTTTCAAGCTCACTCTCAAGCGAAGTGGTACGCACCAGACTACTACAGGAGGAGTACCGTAGAAGTTCATCGCACACAAATGACTCAAATACAGCTTTAGCTGTGAATTCTAAGAAGAATATTATTTGTCATTTTTGTAAGAAGCCTGGTCACATAAAGTCACAGTGTTATAAACTGAAGAACAAAAAGAACTCATTCAAAAAGAAGAATGAAGATCAAGAACAAACGTTGCTTGCTTCAGGTTTTGTGGCAACAGAAGACTGGATTGTGGATTCTGGATGCTCTTCGCATATGACCAACTTCAAAGATAAGTTGTGTAATTTAAGGGAAAATTACAGTAAGATTGCAATAGCAAATAATGAGAAACTTGTAAGTGAAAGTATTGGTGATATTAATTTAAAAATCTCAAATAGTGACTGGTTAGTCAAAAATGTAATGTATGTACCAAAATTGTCTGCGAACTTGTTGTCTGTGAGTAAAGTTGTTGAGCGAGGGATGACTGTTGTATTTAAGGAGGATGGTTGTTTCTTTTATAAAAAGTGTGAAATTAAGGGGGAACCGGTGTTGTTTGCTAAGTGTCACAAAGGCATATATAAATTAGAGAATCTAGCTAAGGTGTACTCTTCAGCACTCCTACATGAAGTGCAGGAGGCAGAGAGTGCAAGGTCTGCTGCATGCGTGTCTGAGGATGTGTGGCATTGTAGATTGGGGCACCTAAGTTTGAAAGGCCTGGAAACCTTAAATAAATGTGCTAATCGTGGTGTTATTTTTCAGAATACTAATAAAATTTCTCCATGTATAGCATGCATTGAGGGGAAGCAGGCTGCCAAGGCGTACCCAAAAGGTGTGGCTCGTCGAGCAACCCAGGTTTTGGAAATCGTGCACTCAGATGTGTGCGGGCCAATGCAGGACAGCAGCTGGAGTGGAGCTAGATATCTACTAATGTTTACTGATGATTTTTCCAGAAAATCTTTTGGATATTTATTAAAGACCAAAAATCAGGTAATGTCTTGTTTTATAAATTTCAAAAGACTTGTTGAGAAGCAAACTTGTTTCCATGTTAAATGTCTCAGAACAGATAATGGAGGTGAGTTCTGCAGTATCCAATTTAAGGAGTACTTAGCTCGTGAGGGGATTGTTCATCAAACGACAGTGCCATACTGTCCAGCTCAAAATGGAGTATCTGAACGTATGAATAGGGTAGTAATGGAAAAAGTAAGGTGCATGCTTAGGCAAGCAGGGCTTTGCAACCGTTTTTGGGGAGAGGCTGCAATGACAGCAATATATTTGAAAAATAGAAGCCCCACTGCAGCGTTAGCTGGCCAACTACCTGAGGAAGTGTGGACAGGACGCAGCGTCAGTCTCAAGCATCTTAAAGTATTTGGGTGTGTTGCCTATTACTTATTACCCAAACCCGCTCGGTCAAAGTTAGATGCCAAGTCAAGGTTATCTATTTTTGTAGGATACTGCGAAACATCTAAAGGTTATAGATTGATCGAACCATCTAATCCTAGGAGAATTATAATTGCAAGAAGTGTTGAGTTTTTAGAAAATAAATTTTATTTGGATTTCAGAAAAGTTTTATCTTATGACATTAATGATGATATTAATAATAATGAATTTAATTCTGAAATTGTATGCATTGACATGAATTATAATAATAAATTAAATGGCAATGAACTTAGTATAAGCAATGATGTTCATTCAGAAAGCCATGTCTTGGATTCTAGTCACAATGAAAATAGTAATGAATCTGATAGTTCAGTGAGGTCTATGCCTAATAATGTGTGTTGTAAAAATCTGAGTTCTCACAATGATTTAAACCCAGATCAGTCACATAGTGACGTTGATGAGTTTTTTCTCTCCAATTTCAGTTAACTCGTTGTCTGGCGAGTCCGGCTCCAGCAGTGACACCAGTGTGGAATCTGCGCCTGACGCTGAAAGCAGTCCAGGGTATGAGCCTTCATCGGGAGAGGCGTCAACAAAGGATGCGACTCGTCCGGAGGCTTCCGTGACCGTCCGCAGCAACCCTATTCGCAGTACGCGAGGTATTCCGCCGTTACGGTATGTGTGTGACTATGACACGTTTTTGTTGTCGTCAGAACATTTTGAATTATGTTCTGATTTTTGTGAGCCACAGACATATCGTGATGCAATGTCTTCGATGGATTGTTCTAAGTGGCAAATAGCCATGGATAAAGAGTATAACTCTATGTTAAATAATAATGTTTGGAGACTGGTAGACCGTCCATCAAATGCAAACATAATTAAATGTAAATGGATCTATAAAATAAAAAGCGATGAGTCAGGTAAACCAGATAAATGTAAGGCTAGGTTAGTAGCTCGTGGTTTTAGCCAACGGGAGGGTGTTGACTACAATGAAACATTCTCGCCCGTGGTTAGACACTCTACCTTGAGAATATTATTCGCCTTGGCCAACCAACATAACCTTGATATTGAACATATAGATGTAAGTACAGCCTTTTTGAACGGTGACCTCAATGAATGTATATATATGGAGCAGCCAGAGGGTTACATAAGAGATGAAAGTAAAGTATGCATTTTGAATAAAAGTATTTATGGATTAAAGCAAGCGGGACGCATGTGGAATGAAAAGGTAAATGAGTTTCTGGAATCACATGATTTTAAAAGGAGTAAGTGTGAGCCATGTGTTTACATTAAAATAAATGAAAGTGAGTATACAATTTTGGCACTATATGATTTCTATGTTTTTACTAATCGTAAAGATAGGTCATTTTATAAATTACTGAAAAAGGAATTTGATGTACAGCATTTAGGTTTGTTAAAATGTTGTTTAGGTATAAATGTGACAAGAACTAAAGATACCTTAATTTTAGATCAGTCTAATTATATAAAGAAAATTTTAAATCGTTTTGGATTGTCACATTGTAAACCCGTGTCCACACCAATGGCTCTCAATAGTAAATTAAATTGTGATTCTGATGTTTGTATTGACGATGATATCTATCAGTATAGACAGCTCATAGGTTCACTAATGTATCTCGCAGTTTGCACAAGGCCGGACATAGCTTATACTTGCAGTCAGTTAAGTCAGTTTGTGACCAAGTTTGACAAAAGCCATTGGATAGCGGCGAAACGCGTTCTTCGCTATCTTGCTGGTACTGTAAATCATGGATTGCATTTCAGTAAAAGTGATACTTTAAATGTCGTGACCTATGCAGACGCTGATTGGGCGAACGATCCTTCAGATCGTAAGTCATATACAGGTTTCCTAGTTAAGTTAGGAAACAATACTGTTAGCTGGGAGGCTAGGAAGCAGCGCAGCGTCGCACTGTCGAGCACCGAGGCCGAATATATGGCAGTGACAGACGCTTGCAAAGAATTATGTTTCATTAAAAATTTTATGTGGGAAATAAATGAGACGCAAGTTGATATGATTGTGTATAACGATAATCAGAGCGCACAGAAATTGTTACAATCAAGGGAATTTTCTCATAAAAGAACCAAACATATCGATTTGCGATATCACTTTATTAAAGATCTAATTCAGAAACATTACTTAAGTGTAAGATACCTGCCTACCCAGAATATGCCTGCAGATATACTTACTAAACCTCTGCCATTGGAAAAGCATTGTAATTTTGTCAATGATATGAATGTTAAACATTTTAAATATGTTTGAGAATTGCATTGTGTTGCATTTTGTTTTTTTTGATATGTTGTTTGATATGTCTGTGTTTTTGTATAGGTACCTGTTGCATTTTGGATTGTTTGTATTGTAACTGAATTGATGTGCATTTTTGGTATGTAATTGGTATTAAAAGATTATTAAGAATAAGGGGAAGTGTTAAAATGAGTATTCTTATATCTTTATTTTTATAAGGCAACATATTGAACTGTCAAAGTCAATTTTTGGATATATCCCTCTTCTTGTAACCCCGTTCAACACGCAATATACGCTGCTGCAATTTTTGTACAATTCTGCTGTTTTATTTGATCTCCATTGGAAGAATATCCTTGCAGGCTAACGCTGACCACCTGCGCTTCAATCTGCGCTACAAGAACTACTATGGTCTTGTAAAACAAAAGCATTATAAATATTAATAAATTTACAACTTTTAATAGTTAAAGTCGTGACCACTTTTTAGCCGGAGTGGTATAAAGTCGGCCAGGATGGAGACGAGTGGAGACTCAGAGGGAAGGCCTTTGCCCAGTAATGAGACACAATATAAGGTACAAAAAAAGAAAGTCAAACGAAAAACGATCGTATTGAATGCAAGAAATCGTGGTTTATCTCATATTTATTAATGAATATTAGTTATACTTACCATTATTAAAAAAATAAGTAAACTACTCCTTTACAACGTACACGTCAACTAAACAACTTTAAATTAAGCCATCGACCGTGGAAAACAAACAAATTGATTGATTCAATGAACCGACCGACTATTGTACAAAAAGCCTCTTATTTTATAAATAAGGAAAATAATTACAACATACAAGAATGCTCTTCCGATGAATACACTACACAAGCATACAAACTTGAAAATATGGTAGGTTCCTTATTATTGCCACGGGTGGTCGTGGTCGGCAGTGTTATTTTCAGTATTTTTATTCACGAAATGATCGGCAGGTTATTTTTAAGATTTATCAAAGTCAAACTTTTTTTCATGGTAAACTTACCATCACCAAATCAAATGCTATTTATAGTTATTGGATTACGACAATATTTCACAGACAATTGGGTAGTTGACTGGTTAGTCAATAGATAAACTTTAAAGCAACAGTCAAAACAAAGTTTTTCAAAATGTAAGGGAATGAAAACTATGACGTCACTATTTTGTTCCGTCTATGGCAGTGGTTCCTAACCTGGGGGTAATTAGCCCCTTGGGGGTAAAACCGTCTTTCCTGGGGGGTAACGAGCAAAATGTCTTGCTACAGCTATTTGAAGCGGCGCTACAGTGGAAAGAAGCTATCAACGTTTTAGGCAAAAGTTTCTCAGGAATACCCTACTATTTTGCTGAAAGGGCTTTTAAAATATTATTAGTCCCTTTCGCGACTACTATAGGTGCGAAAGTGGGTTTTTGACTGGCCATGAAAACTAAATCAAGGGACAGACTGAATGTTGAACACGACATGAGATGCGCCCTGGCGGAGATGAAGCCAAACTTTTCCAAAAAACAGTACCAACCATCACATTAGACTTTTTTTAATTAGGGTGCATTTTTTGTTAATAAATGTGGATACTTTTAATTTGTTTCTTTTCATGAAGGGGTAAGGACAACTTTGTACAATTTTCAGGGGTAATGGTCTCAAAAAAGTTAGGAATCACTGGTCTATGGAGTGTTCATTATTAACGGGTGCGCCGACCAAAAAAAGCAAAAGTGTAGTCACGGTTAAGTTGATATATGATGAAAAAACTATCGTATTACATAAACAAAATATATATTTAGTATTAAAGGTTTACAATTAGTCTGACCCATAAATTCATAACACACTAAGTATAGTTTTTTCTACATGGGCAAAGATCATGAAAACGAGTGGTGGCGTTTAGTTGATATCTTATTATAGACAATAGTACTATTAGTTATCCTGTGCTTATAGTTTATCTAAATTATTATACCTCTAATTATGTCTAAACAATCACTAATCGTCCTTCTCACATTTTCGATTTATCGAGCGGTTTTTTAAATTATTATTTTTCAAATTAACATGTTAAATTCCCCATACAAAATTAGTATGGCTGCGCGGCATCAAATAAATATGGACGAAGACATCTATACTAATATTATAAAGCTGAAGAGTTTGTTTGTTTGTTTGGTTGAACGTGCTAATCTGAGGAACTACTGGTTCGAATTGAAAAAATATTTTTGTGTTGAATAGTCCATTTATTGAGGGAGACTATAGGCTATATTACATCACGCGGGTGAACCCGCGGGGCACAGCTGTTGGTTTCAAATAAAATACATATATGACACCTGTCACTTACGGACAGCGCATTCTTAACCGTTTAGGTTACAGAAATGAATGCTTAGGTCAAATAAAAAATTGGTTAATGTTTTAAAGAACTGTTAAGTGAATACCTTGCTACGTTTAATGTTCTGGAATTAATTATTGTTGTTGTTGTCAACATCTCTATTGCAATAAAAACGTAGTTCTACCTTTTACACCCTGCGTGACATCAATAAGGCAGTTAATAGACAAAGTGCCTTACAAATAAACAAGGAATAAAGTCCGAATAGTTATTCCGTGTTTTGTCTCTTTTACTCTAATTTGAAATGACATTTGCATGACAGGAACAAAACACGGAATACTTAACTATTCGGAGCTTATTTTTTGTTTATTTGTAAGGCAGAAAGAGTTTTGCTCCTTTCAAAGCGACATGGGTGCATATGACGTCATTCTTATTCTTCTAAAACACTCGTATGTTTAATAACCACTTGTCGCTAACAGAAACTCGTAGTCCATAGTCCATATCTATCTAAAAATGGGTGGATTGGTGGAGGACAGTTAGAAGAAGTCATAAGTACTTTTGTAATTAATTGGAGCAACAATCAACATTCCTATTTTTTTAAAATATAATATAGTTATAACTAAATAGATATAACAAATATTTACAAAGTAAATTATACTACTTAAAGATATTTATTTGTTTGCAATTAATAAAGGTACAATAAACTGGTATTAAATATTGTTAGCATACACTGTCTTATATAGCTTGAATATTGAAATGCTAATATAGTTTGGTGGACCGTTTCAGGGGTGTTTCCAACCCTAGGCCTTTGATTAATAGATAGAGCCCATAGCCGGTAAGTCATGGTTTACTTCGACTGCGATACGGCCGCATTTGAATATTCAAAACTTTGTTGATCAACATCATTTTTTATAAACACTCTCACTATTGCAATAAATTCGATATTTTTAAGGCGTCACTTTTCACTTCTGATAAGGTTTTAGAATAATGGATCTACCGGCGACTTACGGGTAACGTCGTGATCGTGACGACGACATACTTTATACTAAAGATAGGTAGGTATATTAATTTACGATTATTCAATTTGTATGCATTTGCAAAAGTGAGTTTTAACTTGCATTGAGGATGCTAAGGGCGAGTTTTACTCACCATCCGATCACGTACCTAAACGATATTGAGAATCGGTGTGACATTAACACGGGTAAACATGAACATGGATTGTAAAAGTAAATAAAATTATCATTTTATGATTTCTTTGATAAGGACTTGCACATTTGTGTGCCTTGTGCGACTTGTGAAAAAGTTGCGAAATCAACTACCTACTCACTATGTAACGATGCCTCGGTACCATTTAAAATGTAGTTAATTTTAACTCGATCGAACAATGAAATAAAAAACAAATAACGAAAACTATAATTTGAGGTACGTTATGTTGACTATCCGTGTTCATTCGATTACGTTTACGAAGGAGAGTTAAAGTTTTGCCATATAAATTCTCGTTTTCGTTAACGTTATCGAATGGCTAATGATACTCGCACTGATAGGCACCCTGGTGACAAACGAGCTAAGTTTTCGATTTCTTTCTCGATTCTCGTTTTCGAACACTGATTGATTGTTGAACTCGAACTGATCATTAAGGTGAGCATAGGATCATTTGTTAAAAACAATGCGTTGTCAAAGCAAACATTGAGTTAAAACGGCTCAGTATCGCTAGCTGCAATGTATTCTGTTGACTTGTCAAATGGTGCTGCACTAGTGTTGTTAACCGTACGATTGCTTAAATCGACATGCCGATTAGGGAAATCGCGTCCAATTCATGAATGAATGATGAGTCTAGAGAGATTACAAAGCACGTAGGTATCATTTAGCAATCCCAAAGATCTTCGGCTTAAATAAAAATAGCGTCACCGTATATTAAAGAAGGTTGCAGGCTGCAATAGCAAAATTCGTTGACTCAAATAACTAAATAACTAGCTGTCTAGTCCATATTGTACTTACTTTTAATATTTAAAATACCTATTTACCAAAATCCGCCTTCATACAAAAGAAAACATACGTTTGTCGTGTCAACTAGGTAAGTATCTATCTAACGAGTTTACCTGTTACTCCCACATTCCGCAACTATATACTTATCTGTTGTTTTAGAATTAATGTTGCCATTGCCAGAAATCAGTCAGACAGAAACCTTCGACTCCGATATAGGTAGGTTCCTATAATGCTTAATGCTTGATATAACTTTTTGATATTATTTGGCATTATTTATTAATATTTACAAAGATACTTAACATTAATAATTACTTTGAAACAGTGCGACAAAAACCTGTAGGTATTTAGGTATGCTATCTAGAACACATTTTCTCAGTAGCGCTTTTGATGATATAGCAAGCATATTTATTTACGCAAAGTATTGTGCAAAAGTGCGGAGGTTAATTTTCATTCATGACTATCTTGTGCAATGTAATATTTCTAATAAATTTTATTATGCACAACCTTGGTTGGCAGTTGCGAGCTAGATCGCTTCTAAGAATTATTGTTTTGTAAAGTACTTAGCTTTGTGTCTTACACAAGGGTTGTCCTTCAGTTTACCGTCTAAAGTTGACCGTTCAATAGTCAGGTATTGAAACCTTTCTTATCTGGTTGGTGTGGCCTAACACAAATGGGTAACAACCCAACCCAACTGGGTTTATCTTATTTGGAATCCAACAAATTAACTAGGTTTTCAAGACTGTTCTGAATCCTCTCTACTTAGTTTCTTTATTTTTACAAATTATTATTTCCTACTTAAAGAAGCGTTACTTTTAAATTTAAACTTTTACTTTCCCAAGTGTTAAATTACAGATGCCACTCATGACAAAGAAACACGAAATAATACATAACTTACACCATGCTCTACGAAAACATTGATGCAATCAGTAGAAATAGTAACGTACCATCATGATGACGAAAAATCTAGGGTAGTTTCGAATTCGATAAACACGTGCATCCGTTTCCAGTTTTGCAATCACTAACCAATAACGTAAAGCTTCAACTGAACGTAATGGATTAGACTGCTTCAAACCAGTTTTTGGTGAAGTTAAGCTCGAGCTTTGTTGAATAGGAGTCTAACCGTTAAGCTCCTCGCATTTATCCATCTTCTGTCCCTGCGCGGCGGCGGCGGATAGGGCGAGCGCGTACTCGCGGTCGCTCTTCATCTTGGCCTGCAGGCTGCGCTTCATCGCCTCCATCAGCCGCAGCTCCGCGTCCTGGCGCGCCAGCAGCGCCTCGTGCGCCGCCCGCCCCGCCCCCGACGACGCGTACCCCATCGTGAACAACCCACGACCTCAACACATTGCAACACAACACAACTCACATCACTTTCCGTTATCACCGGCACCGTACGACACCCTCGCGTATGTTGTTACTACCGAAATTCGAAAGGAACGAGTTTTCCTAGCCGATAACCTTTTTATTGTTAGCGCCCGCTGTCTGGCCGTGCGGGCTGATAAAAAAAAAGCTACGAAACAAAAAACAGTTTCGATAGGATTTGGGAAGGTGAGCGCGCGGGTACGTCCGTGCGTGAGCGGCGCGCGGCTTGAATGCCACCTACAGAGGAGGCTAGCGATGGCGGGCCGCGCGCCAGCGCACTCCGCAGCGCCTGCAACACCAACTCGCACGTTTCAAAATAAACAAATTAATTGACTGGTTCCTAGAATCGGATATGTTAATAATACATGTCTCCTTAAAACCTTTTAGACGGTTTTTAAAAGTCATTGTACGCATGCTGCTATTTATGGTATTTATCTTGGATAACTAAAACTTTGGAGATTTATTTTAGATAAATTTATATTAATTGCTTTCATGCAAGTAAGTTTTATTCTCTTGTTATCAAAATTCTAAGAAGTTTAAATTTTCATCCAAAGTTTTCTAATAAGAATTTGGAATCTCAATGAAACTGAAAAAAATAGTATGATACTCGTAAAATTAATAAACAATAAATTTGACATAATAATTATTATAATCTTAACATTATACAGAGTGAAACCGTGATTTTTTTAACTCGTTTACAAATTAAATGTAGAAACACGGAGAGTAGACAAATATTTATAAAATACAGTGAAAAATTAAATGCCTACCGGACCCAGCCAGGAATCGAACCTGGGTCTTCCGCAATTCGGGCGCAATTTGCATTTACCACTTAAAAATAAAAAGTAAAAAAAATAGACAATTTTATATTTAAATATGGGTTTTTGCAATACTTTTCATTGCTGCTCCACTTCTATTAGTCATAGCGTGATGTAATAGCCTATAAGCCTTCCTCAATAAATGGACTATTCAACACAAAAATAATTTTTCAATTCGAAACAGTAGTTCCTAAGATTAGCGCGTTCAACCAAACAAACAAATCTTCAGTTTTATAATATTAGTATAGATAAAACTAAATATTTTGTGTTTGGTTTATATATCTACCTACTAGTTTTGCTTATTTATTTTATGATGGTGTGTGTGTGTGTTATGATGAAGTACCAAATAAACTTTTATCTATCTATCTAAAACTACTTGAAAAAATATAGTCTTTTCATACATCGTCGTTAAGTTTGTTACAAATCTTGTTACAAGTCTTGAATAGAACAAGATCTGACTTAACGATAAGAACGCACGCCATACCATTTTATACATTTGTATTGCCCTCCCAGCATATTTTTACTATTTCATTTACTACTAGCTGACCCGGCAGACTTCGTACCGCTTATTTGACAGTTTCTATGACAACAAAAAAAACAAATTGTTAAATAGTTTACGCGTGAAAGGGAAACAAACAAACAAACTCACTTTTTTAATAATAAGTCTTTGATTATACTCTTGGGAATATTTGTACAAAATTTCATGATGATCGGTTGAATAGTATACCTACGCGTGAATGCGTAACAAATAACAAACAAACAAACTCACTTTTGCATATTAAGTTAGGTTACTATTAGTTAGGATAGTTAGGGTATAAACTCTGATTTAGACACACATCTGCTTATAACGTACACCACTATTGTAACCCTGTAAAGGCCATCCCAATCCTATCTAAACTACTCGGAGAATCTAGTAAAGTGCGAGCGCACGCTTGCGTGATGCCATTCCCTCTAGAAACCTTCTGACGTTGTTTTGATCGTGATCAAGCAGTGTGGCCTGAGGAACCCTTTAAGTTTCTCGCCGCCCGCGCCGCCGAGAGTTTGTTGTTATCTGCGATAACAACAAACTCTCTCCTAGAAATTTCTGAGCTTATCAGCGAAATCCTTAGAGCATTAGTTTAATGCTCTAAGGCGAAATCAATCTTTTTTTATCTATTGATTCAACCTTTTTTGAATAAAGTCGGATTGAGTTTTCAAACATGTGTCAAAATAAAATGTAATTTAAATCAAAAGCACTAAGGAGTATTGATATCAACTTCGAAGCAAATCGCCGCCAAAATAACTTTTTACCCAGGGGTAAATCCCCTAACGGGGTTAAACAGGTTTAACCTCGTTAAGGGATGAATTTCAATACAAATACGAAACACGTCTTCCATCAATTCTGTTATAAAAGGTTTATGCAAAATTTTAGGAGATTGGATCAAGAAATCACATTGTCCCATACAAACTTTGCCCCCCTTTTTCACCCCCTTAGGGGTGGAATTTCGGAAAGTCTTTTCTTAACGGATGCCTACGTCATACAAAGAACACATCCTCCAAGTTTCAGGTCTCTACGATCAGCGGTTTAGGCTGTGCGTTGATCCGTCCGTCAGTCATTCAGGACAAAGCATTATAAATGTACAGATTTTCTTTTTACGACAACCGACTGACACTTTTACACTTTTTTTTTCTGAAACAGAACTGTTTTGTATTCCAACAAAACAGACCAAAGAGATCGGACCTCATACTACAGTACAGCTATGAAACTTTCTGAACGCACCTATAAATATTTGACAACCAAGTGACAAAAGACATCAAATGTTTCACAACTAGGAACATTTTGTTGACCCGGCGACCCGACTTCGTATTTCCATGACAACAAAACAAACAAATAATTTTGTATTGGAAAACTAAATTGTCGTTTTTAGTATTTTCTTGCTTATTATTTATGTTTCTCACCGTTTAAACCTTCCCTGAACTTCCACTAATATTTTAAAATCAAAATTAGCCAAATCGGTCTAGCCATTCTCGAGTTTTAGAGAGACTAACAAACAGCAATTGATTTTTATATTTTATATATATAGATTTATACTATTTTCTTAGACTAACCACGAAAATTTAAGTTTTACTGCCTTCTATTTTAATATTTTGTCATTGCACATGAAGTTGAAAGGTTTCTTTCCAATTTTCAATTAAGAAAAGATGCATTAGGTAACTTATATGTATTTTTTAAATCGAGTTTTTATAAAATCTGGCAAATTTATTGTTTGATTGATTTAAAAATACACTTTTATGAAATAAAATATGCAAATGTAGTTTTCTATCAGTGAAGGAATTTTGGGAATTGGACCAGTAGTTGCAGAGATTAGCCCCGACCTTAGAGCATTTGCTCTAAGGCCCCGACATACAAACAAACAAACAAACGTTACCTCTTTATTAACCGACTTCAAAAAAGGAAGAGGTTCTATGTTCGACGCGTATTTTTTTTAAATGTATTTCCAGCGATTTTTAATAGTGTGGTATAGACAGATTAACTTCAGCATCGAAGAATCCGTAACACCTTTGTTTACCCAATTTTCCAGCATAATATCAGGTACTCGTATGGCCACGAAAAGATTACATAAAGTCAAAGAAAATCAAGAACGTTAGTTTTAATATGAAACTAATACTTTAACAAATGTTTGGACTTATGAAAAAGAAAGATGAATTGCGAAAATAAGTAAGTAAGGAAGTATTAAAAAAAAAGAAGTTTGTTACCATTTTCTCCTATCCTCTTGAATCCATTGAATTTTATACATTCGTTATTAATTATTAACAAAATGTTTATAAAGTTAAGGTCAATGACGAATATTTTCGACTAGGTATTAGCTATGCAGCTCGCCAGAACGAACGGCAAAAATCAATCCGGTTTATCGACCTAATCGGCTACTTGCTCAAGCCGGCTTTTATTTCCTAGGTTTGTAATAATATAGGTAGGTAATGCTGTATTACAATAGGTAGTTACTGCATTTTTTTATTCTTAAAAGAGTTCTGTGCGAGTAAGTTTCTGTGGCAAACTGTATAACTACCTAAACAAAAGCATACTAATATAACTATTTTGATAACAAAATAGTCATGAATAATATAAAAAATAAATATTGTAGCTCACACATTATAATTCGATAAATTGTGAACAACATTTCTCAAGAGCAGGATTCGCACCAGGCAGCGCACCTACATGACATACTGAGTGTCAATAACTTCTCAACAGTGTGTCGGTAGCCTGATTTTGTGCAATTTTTTTACGACTAACTATAAACTGTCATGTCAAAATGAGCAACTACCACAGACCCATATTATATTTTGGTATGTGGCAACTACAAATACATATTAATTGCCGACACACGGTTGTAGACGTTTTAAAAATTGCCGAATCGACGTCCGGGCGATGTCAGACTCTTCCAAATTTCCTATGTGTCAGAAGTTTTTTTAATGTTAAAGTGTACCTATTTTAACGAATACCTCTATTCTCATGAAAAACGAGTACCTATTATAATATAATTAACTCCTGAATGAAAAAGTCTTATTAATTAGACACGTTCGGCATAGGGATTAAATAATACAGCCTTGTCTTCAGTATTTTTTTTTATGCTCGATTGTATTGATTGTCATGATTAATAAATTACATATAATAAGATGAACTGGAAGAACGAATTTGTATGTTGCAAGATTGTATAGTCTATCAGTTGTTTTTTAACAAGTGGCTTTATTTTTTATACAATCGTATAATGTACTAGTTTGAACTTTAAGTAGTAAAGATCTCGTATTACTAATAAGTGAACCAAGCGTCAGCTGGCGCACCTGCGGTGGGTGTGGGTGTGAGAGGGTCCGAAAGTGGTAAAAAAAATAAAAAATAAAGTAATAGTACGCCGCCGGCTGAAACTTTTTTCATAAATAGTTTAAATTATACTGAGCTGGAAAAAAATCGTATTGTTCTCTAGACTGCGACTGTGGGCTCTCTTACATCGGGCAAACAAATAGAAGTACAGGAACTCGCGTTAAAGAACACATAGCCGACGTCAAGCATAGGCGCAAAATAAGTCTGCAGTATGCGAACATTCCCTTGAGGGACCCAACCATTACATCAGATTTGATAAACCACAAGTGCTCGCTAGAGAACAACGATTCATCCCTAGGATGATACGCGAGGCTATTGAAATTAAAAAACATCCTAATTTTAATAGAGAAGATGGTTGGAGTCTACCACCAGCCTGGGACCCCATCATACAAAATATTATATCCCAGCCCCAACACCATACTGCCAGACCAAAAGATACTGCCAGCCAGACCAAAAGACACTGTAAGCTCTTTCTGCGTAAAACGGAACGCACCTGATTAAATTTAAATGAGGGTATACAAGCTACTAACGAACGACCACCACCTCAGTCTCCCTGTGACCACGGACCCTGCAAAGGATTCGAAACGTCAGTATAAACATTAAATAATGTGTAAAGTAAAATAAACGCGAGAAGATCCGTAAAAGTTGTTTCATGGAAAAAAAATCGTCAGCTCCATCGTGGAGGGGGGACTATGCGTCAGCTACTCACATGAACTTGTAAAAAATATGTTAAATAAATTTATAGTACGCCGGATGAAATTTAACTAAACGATTGTTTTTATTATTAAAAGTACGAAAACAACCATCAGCTGCGTGTGTAGCGGTGGAAAGGCCGTCAGCTGACGCAGTAAAGATTAAAAATTTTGGAGCATTGCTACTACGCTGTTTCCTTTTAAATACATATTTCGAGCTGCTTCTGGAGCTGCTTGAGCCCATATAACGCAACCTTCGGGCTACCAAGCCTGTCCCCCTAAAATTTCAAAGCAGCATCTGCGTGTGCGTGCTAGCGTGGGCGTCGACGCTTTTTCGATGAACGAAACGAAATTTTATCGTTTCTCTTAGTTGAAAAAACAGTTTTTTTCGGCTAGCTTACGTCTTCGAAGAATACTGAAGAAAATGATTCAACAGAGGGCAGTTCTGATGACTATTCATTAGACACCGATTATGATAGCGATGCCATGGATAATTAATCATAATAACGAATAATTTCTTTAATATTATCAATGTTTATATTCAACAAGGCACCCTTATAGTTTCGCCATGTCTGTCTGTCTGTCCGTCCCCAGCCTAGCTCATAGACTCTTAGTACTAGAAAGCCGTAATTTGGCATGGATAAGTATACATATTAATCACGCCGGCAAAGTGGTGAAGTAAAATTTTATTATGTTTATTATTTATTTATAATTTATGAGTATCCGATATTTTGGCACAGCTGCATGCGACATGATTATGGAGTTACTGAAGTTAAGGTAAGTGTTTATGAGCAGACAAAACGATCTACCCACTTCCTTAGTCGTTTTTTTCGCTCGATGTCCGTACCACCGGTTTCTAAGTCACTATTCACTCGAAATTGCTCACGACACACTACACTCACAGTATCGGAACGCGGACCGGCTTTATTGTTGTTTTTGCGGTTTTTAACAAGATTCGCTTCTTATAATGTTAACTTCTCTCACCAATCTAGGTACAACTGAGGGTTGTAAAACTCGTGCCGAAATATCGGATACTCATAAATAATAAACATGGTAAGAATCCCGTTAATAATTACTCAATTACGTTAGAATAAGTACCCATGATATACAATGCAAGCATACGTTTTAATAAAAAGCTGAGCTTCCCTTTTAATTATTTTAAAATTTGCTGTAAAGAAGTCCGCAAAAATCTTAATTTAAACGTTATTGTGATTAATTTTTTTTACTGAAACTTATTGGTCTGCATGGGCTAGACTCCGTTGCTTTTCGCAAATTAAAAAAAATACAAAAATGACTTGTCCCGCAAGCAGTGTTTCCACAATGAGGGGAAATTTCCCTTTTGAGGGGAAATTGGGGTCCAGAGGGGAGAAAAAGGGGAAAGAGATGAAAAGGGAAAATCATGGGTAAAGCCTAACCAAAAATAGAAAAAAACCTCGCCATATTGCGGAAAATTTCGGATTTAATTTCTGTATGGACTAAGTATACTATGTGTTACCGTATAAAAGATACAGTGGCGACACTAATGCAGGTTTTTATATATTACTGGTCAGGCTATAAATAAGAATACGAATGTTGAATTATACTTTATTCATGCTTAGTCTAATTTTTTTGGATTCGCTTGCAGTTGCATTGGCCTGTACAAACTTGAGGTGTGGTATTTCAAACTGATTTTTCATCAGTTGTACAGAGGTTGTTCCCGTTCTTTTCTAGCCAGATTTTACGCACAGGATTGATCCAACTGTTTCATTATCGAGCATGTTGCGTTTATCTGTTTTAATATTTTTTAAATCACTAAATAGCCGTTCGATGGCAGCATTCGAAAAAGGCAGTGAGTTTTTTTTTTCTACTTGGAGTGGAGACACTAAGACACAATAAATCGCGCGAACCACAGACTACGGATGTAGGTAAGCAGATTATTAGTATGTATGGAAACAACAGACAAGACAAATTAAAATGATACGATATCCGTTCAGCAGATTTTTACTACTAAGTACTAGGTAGTGCCAAAACTATAGCGCAATAATTTTTGAGGGGAAAAAGTCCTGAAAAGGGGAAATTTCAACTGAGGCGTGGGGAAAGTGAATCATTGAAGTGGAAACACTGCCCGCAAGGTTTTATTACGATTAGTGGCAACACTGGCCCCAGCCTTATAATATGGCCGCTACAGGTTAGTTCTCCTAATTTTGTCACGTGAAAAAACCTCAAAATTCATTAATTTTAGTGCTTTAATTTCAAATTTATTCATTTATATTTGTTAAGTTGTATATCAGTCACGTTCTTATATCAATTTTTTCCCTGCAGAATGTTATCTAATAATGCTAACGTGTCATCATTTCACCTCTGCGGACGTTTGGATTTTACCGCGTGGCCACATTTCATAACTTTTCAAACTCATCTTATTCAAAAGTGTGTAATTTATATAGAGTTTATATTACTTTTGAAGAATCCATATAAGTTAGGGTGTTCAAAGATGTACTGGTGTCTTACAATTTTATTGAACCCACGAATAACCGCTACCCTAAATCGGAGTAGGTCGTTCACATGCAATGCGTCACCGCGTCATTATCCTTCAATTAAACTATTTCAATTATTGTCCTTGCCAAGCAATCGTTAGTCAAAACACTGATATAAATTTATAGGCAAGAAATCAAAGAAGTCAAAATGGATAAAGGCGAACATCACAGACATAATAGCAGAGCCGACCACAATCGCCACGACAAACAGTTGGGCAGAAACCGGAGATGAGCCAGAACGTGAGTACCGCTGCAGTTGTTTCCATCATTCGTTTGGTATTTGCTGACCCTATGATGATACTAAAGGGAAATGGCAGGTCAATGTTAATCTCGTACTTGGGGCGTACTAGCAGGGTGTTCGTCACTCCTTTCGCCCCGGGAAGGTCTGAGTAAAGGTCTTGTGTGCCCCAATACATTCTAGCCGGATGCTTCTCTGAAAGGGAAGACGGGGGAACCAGAAATCACAGTTCAGTGTCAAGCTGGTGATTGCAAGCTCAGTGGGGCTTGCAGGAGGTGCAGACATTGATACTGTTGGAAACTCCTGTGACCTGCAATTTTAGCACAATCTACGAGATGGCTTCGGTCATAACTCAATTCAGACTAGTCTTTCATTGATCTGCTCCCTATTCTTTCTGAGGGTCATTAATTTTCATGGTTTATTGTACAGAGCACCTATTTATTCATGTAAAGTAAACTGTATTCAATATAAAAAGGTACTTATATAATTTAATGAAAACAGGTTTTATAACTGTTGTCAAGGAATTTATTGGAAGTTGTTTCTAAACTTGTTTTGTTAACTTTAGTAAATTTACCAAATACTTACATAATGCCTTTAATCTATGGTTGATGATTAATTGGAATTATTTACTGATGAATTATGAACTAATTCCAATTTTCAATAATCATGCTTCTTAGTTTATTGATATTAATATGTACTTGTACCTCTGTTTAATATGTACTTGTCCAAACATTTTCATTTTAAATATCATCCTCCACTACTTTTGTGAATATTATAGTAATTAGTATATAATACATTTAGATTTTTCAGAATTAAAAAAGTGACTTTTTCTTTATTTTGTATATAAATAATTTAATTTAAGTGAAGTTTATGTGTGTCTTTAATTGAAAACTGATATGAAAATGTATGTTCAGCGGAAACCTATGGGGGGTACCAAACCAGACCTCGCGCGCCGGTGGTGCTACCATCGGAGTCGCGCGCCGCCCGCGGCGGGCTCGCTGTAGACGATGAGTCAATACCCAAGAAGCCTCCATTCATCGCTCACATCTCCAACTTGCCTTATGATGTGGATGAGAGCGCTATTGCCGAGCTATTTACTGGACTTAAGGTATATAAAAATTGTTTATGGTTTATTTATTTACTATATGGAAAAAGCTATAACTTTTTTATTATTTGTTATTTATAAAAAACCACTACCAATCCGCACTGGGCCTGCGTGGTGGTTTATGGCCCATTCTCCCTATCCATCCCCAAAAGCCTAAAGGCTCGTACCCCAGCAGTGGAGACATAAAATGAGCTGGTGATGTGATGGTGATGATGTGTTAGTTATTACATATATCAAATCAATATTGAAAAAATCTGTTAATATGTTATTATTACTTTTAACATATTGTATGTCATATTTTATACAATTTATGACAATGACCGACTTGGAAGACACTATCTCAGCTGGTAATGACAGTTGTTGTCATCAACTCGCATCGAGCCAGTATGTGTTTTTTTTCTGTTAGTAAATCAAAGCAATAAATTTTTTCATATCATTATTATTATCGTTATTAACTATTGTTATATCATGACTACCACCTCAAAAGCCTTTTTTTTTACCAGTAAGCCATATTATCAGTTTGTTTACAATTTGTGTTGTTTGTGTATGAACCCACAAATGTAACTTGATAAATCATTGCTTAATGTTTTGTCAACAGATTCTCAGTTTGAGGCTGCCGAGGGAGAGTGATCGCCTCAAAGGATATGGCTATGTAGATTTTGAAGACAGGGAGAGCCTTATAAATGCCATGAATATGCCAGATCTGGTAAGTTGATAAGGGTTGTTTAATTCTGTTTGCTAGTTTAAAATTCTATACCGTTGCAATTAAAAAGAGGATTACCTAACAAAACTTGTTTCGAAATAACTTGTATGAAAAGAAATTTAAGCCTAGAAAGCTTTTGTAAGTCCCCTAGTTGGCAGCACATCCTCAAACAATACGAAAATAAATTTAATTTGTTATTCAAAGCTAAAAATGTTTTTTAATGTTCATTGTGTATTTGCATTCCTATTCCTGAGAGATAACTTGGGTCATAGATGTGGGGACAATGGTAAAGTAGTGTGCTTTTGCTCGGTAGACAATAGGCGGGCGGCGGATAAGAATAAGCGTGTCGACGCAGGAGACCGACCGTCGCATGGGCCGCAGCGGCCGCTCCGACAGGGACAGGTAAGGATTTATTGCTGACCATGCCTTTTTACTACTAATTACCTGCAAATATAGAATGTTGACAAGCAAAAGTACAATATAGTGCAATTTTCTCATGCGTAGTGTAACGGAAATAAGAGCGACGAACTGTACATCATGTTATTGATTGCGTTTTTTAACATCTATTTATAAGTTTTGCAATACTAACCTACATTTCACAATAAAGTATACTATTGATAGAATCCCATTAGAGAAATGTGAAAGTTTGAAGATAAACCAATTTGAGTGTCTTATTTATTGAAGTGATCAATAAGTACTAGTTCATTAAAAAAATATTGCTTATTGTATACTTAATAGTTTTGTGCCATGTCATAAAAATATGGTACGAAGTTTAAAATATGTGTAACCGCCTAGTGGTAAGACCACTTGTCTGATCATGAGAACCCAGAACCTGGAATCTGGATTTGAAGCAATGTACATATTATAGTGCTTGGTTTAGTTGGTGGCAGTACTTGTTTTAAGTCCGCCTGGCAAGCTACTTATTCGGCTATCGTTAAAACATTAGTTTTCTCTTCGTTTAGAGATAATATAATCAGATTTTAGGTTAAGTTCACTTTCATCTTCGACCTTATCGCTACTTACCATTGCCTTAAATATGGCCAAAAGCTATTTCATTTTAGAACAAAAAAGAAAATATTGTTCTAGACAGAATTTTGGTGTCATCATTTAGTTTATTCGTTACAACATTACTTATTCATTTTACAATATTATTAAAAATGCAAATCCTAACATAAACTTCAGTCCCCTTTATTCACAAATACGATTACATAGAATAATTAATTTTATCTGTCATTTTGATAAGGATGGACTCATTCATAGACTACAGAGATCACTATATTATTATTTTTTTAAATATTACGGATTCATTTATTCCAATAAGTAAAGAATGTGATAAAGTGAACAGAGATGCTGAAGACTATCATAAACAACGATATTGTCGAAGGGCAGCACTATAATAATATGGAGTAGTGATTACAACAGGGAGTATGACCCGGAGCGCACGATGGGCGACTGGCGGTCGGGGCCGCGCGCGCAGCCCGAGCCCACCGCGCGCCCGCGCCCCATGGAGCGCGAACCGACGCGGGAGCGCGAGCGCGAGCGCGACTGTGAGTATACCACCACGCACAACGCAACACGTTCATCAGCTGATCACAGCCTGGCCTTTGATACTGCTATTTTGAATAGCCACAATCGTGTCTCAGTGAAGTAGTGTTGCCGAACAATCGATAGTTTTACTATCGACAGTTTTCATCTATAAAAACCATACTATCAAGAGGCATAACGATGGTATCTGTTTTGCCTTAACTATCGATAGTGGACTATCGAGCGGCAACACTAATTTGAAGGGTAAAAGGCAAAGAACAAGCTATGTCCTAACAAGTTGATTAGGAGAAAAGCGTATTAAAAGTTTAGATGGTATATTATTCTTATTGAGATTTAGTAAATTTTAATCAAGCGACGCCTGTTATTCTTTTATAAAAACTTGTGATTGAAAATTTAACATAGATAATAAAATAATATAATAGATAGAATAATAGATAATAAAATGTATTTTAGTGTTAATGGTAACACCATTAACACTAAAAAAAATGACATTTCCATTTCTTTGCCTGTTTCTTTCATTCCTTCATTTAGGAAAAATGTTAGAATTGCAGAATCGAAGTCCT
>OY720031.1:5520716-5620672 GCA_963082485.1 Eudonia mercurella
TATTGGAACATACCCAATGTTACATGATACACACATGTCAATGCCAAACAAGGTGTGTGCATGTGTTAAGTATCAAAATTGCAACTCCAGGAGTAGCATTAAACATGAAACAAAATGCTATGTGTATTTAAATGGGTTTGAGCACTATGTTGTTACTTGCTTTGTCTGTAACTTGTGTATTGAATTGCAGGGAGCGCGAGATTGAAGAACGTCTTTTGAAACAAGGAGAGGAATCAAGGCGCGGTGATGAGAAAGACCGTTGGGCCCGTAGGGTGAGTTACAATGAACTTTACATTCGAAAGAGAAACCAATTCTAGTGGCAATATCGAATCCATTCTATACTTGACCAAAGCTTAGCTTCAAGTGCAAATTTGGTGGTTTTATGGTTGAAAGCGATGTCTTAAAGCAAGTATTTTTAAATATGTACTATAATATTAGTTAAGTGAATCCACTTGATGTACCTCTCGTAATCTATTTCAAGGCATTCCGTGTGTGGCAATTTCGCTCTTTTTAGTACTTATAAATGGTATAAGTTTATTTCTATTTTTTCACAGAGCGATCATTCCGGTGACCGTCGTGGCGGTGCAAGGCGTGGTAAGCATAATTTTTAATTAAAACCTTATTGTGCGTTTTTTCTTTTGCAGTTGTTAATATTATTATAATTTTTTCTCATATAAATTTACATTTTTAAATATTTTCTTAAAACAAAATAAATAATACATTTAAAAACATAATAAATAATACATTTAAAAACATAATAAAAAATGTATATATAAATATATTATTGTATTATTTATTATTATTATTATGTTCTTTCTCTCTCACTCTTACAGATGATCGCGGCCGCGACTCGCGCAGCTACAATACAGATCGGCGCGACTATTCCAAGGACGACAGAGACAGGCGCGACTACTCGAAAGACGACAGAGACAGGCGCGACTACTCGAAAGACGACAGAGACAGGCGCGACTATTCGAAAGACAACAGGGAGAGACGCGCTTACTCAAAAGACGACAAGGAACGACGCGACTACTCTAAAGACAGCAAGGATCGGCGCGACCACTCGAAGGACAGGGACGGCCACGACTACAAGGATGAAGGCCGCCGCGACCACAAGGATGAGGATGAGAGGCGTGTGGTCACACCTGACAAGCGTGACCACACGGCGGAACGTGACCACGCGGCGGAACGTGACCAACGCGGCAGCCCGCCGCCCGCGCGCCGTGATTCCCGCGACAGGGACGTGCGCGTGCAGTCCCGCGAACGGCGGAACGGCTCCAGCGAACGCAACGGCCGCCCCAGCCGCTCGCGCGACCGCCACGACGAGCCAGAGGATAACGACCTACCCAAGTTGAAGGAGCAGGAGAAACCGGTGAGAATTTAACTCCTTTAATAAATATGCCTTTGAGTATAGAAACTCTGAAAAATTCAGTGAAAAAAACCATCTGCCTGTGCAAAATAAAAACTGTTAAAGAGTCCCTTTTAATTACTTAAAGAGTTACTATCTTTAAAGTCTCAAGTGAATCCTTCTTACTTCTTAGTCCATGTTAGGTCTGTCTCTTCCTAATAGAATTTTATTTGTTATCTCATTTTAAGGTTTATCTTACAGTTTATCAAAAATCCATCATTAAATTGCATTACAGTTTAAAATTGTTCCTTATATATTTTCTTCAAACAACGAAAGCAAATAAAATAATAAATGTTTTCTCTTTATTTCTAGGTATTTGTAGCATCAAACAAATTCAGCTTCCTAGAAGACGCCGACGACGGCGGATCCGATTAACAGAACACCTGTGCGCGCTAAACATTGCAGTTTTACTGAGACTAGAGTGTAAAGTGTAAATTATCAAGTGTCACGTGCGGGACTCGCGAGCACTGCGACTGCTGAAGTGTTATGAAATAGGACTCGACTAGCGTTAGTGCGGAGTGGAGACTCGGGATGGCAGACCGCGGCGCGCGCCCGCCGCGAGCCCGGCCCCGGCCCCTGCGCGTCCCCCACCAGGGGCTGGGGCGAGGATCTGTGACCATATTGTACTGATTGGTGTAAATTTTTCTATGGGTTTGTAATAGTGTTTGTATGAACGGTTGCAAAATAGACATGGCTGAGAGCGATAATGCAAATAATTCATGTAATTCCATTTCATACTGGTTATCGGTACAGGTGCTGCTCTCCGATTATATTTTTTTGTGAATAATATTTCGTAATTCTATTATTATACTTTACTACCATAGGGAATCTAATGTCTTTATTTTAGAATGTCTTGTGTTAAATATTAGTCAATTTAGATTATTATTAGAATGTTAATTGTATTATTTATCTTTACATTCAAAATTTGTTATCAAGGTTACGATATTAAAGGCGCAATATTTACTTTAGCTTGCAAGTATGCATCGACAATATTGTGTGAATGGATGCCTTAATCGTAATTAAATATTTGCGACGGAAATTAGAAAGTACCTAAATGCTACAGGAACAGTAAGGGCCTGGTTACAAGGATATATTATGGTGAAAACTGTCGATATGACTGGTATAATTTTTATCAAGTTTCTTTTGTTTGGTACACCTCGTTCTAATTTTAATTATAAATAAATTACCTTTTTACAACCACACTGTCTTTGTCATTTCCTCATTATATCACATAAAAACAAAATAAGCAGACTGTTTTGTCATGCACCAGTAATAAAAATATACTTGTACATATTATATTCACAGTCGATTCTGGATTGTAAATATTTTTATTGTAAATATCGCACCCTCGGTGGTAAAAGGGCGCATCTGCACTTTTTGTGATTTTACAGGAGCCATTTTAAAAAATTTTTGCAATTAGCATGGTATAAATTCTTTGATATTACTTTACAATAGTTTTCCTTTGTATGACATAAACTATACACAATAACTATTTTAAACGTGTTGTTAACGAAAAATTTAAATGTTTAGTTTTTTTAAAGGGAGGGTAGAATTGTTTGTGCCTTTGTCGTGGTGCCAAGTTACGACCCTATTTGAGCTTACATTTAGGATGATTTTGGAATAAAAACAATTAGATTTTTGCATAAATCTTGTTATTCTTGTTAATTAAGTCATGTTTAGGAACTGTTTGCAAAAAGATAATATTCACTAGCAAAATTCTTTAGAATGAAACTTAAAAATAATTGAAAAATAAAGATAACATAAACTTAACGAAAATAATTCTCTTATTTTATAATTTTTACTTATTCACTCTAATTATTTACATCACTTTTTCAAACAATCTTTTAATTAAAAGACGTTATTATAAAATTGTTCATAGAATTTTGGAATTATATTTGAGTATTTGAATATCTTCTGCTTTTCGGCGAGGGATTGGTAACTTTTAGTGTACAGCGAGTTTAATGTGATATCATCTATTTTGTTTTTATTACCGTTACGGCCCGTTCGAATTTTTGCTTCTGTCCATTTTTCTGGTTTGTAGCTGCTCTTGTATTGGTATGTCTCTGAATCTTTAGTAAATTTAATCGCTTTATCGACATTACCGACAAGATTTAGATGTGTCTTTGTCACTCCAGAATATTTACCTTTACGACTTTAAAACTCCAGGTGACAACAGCTTCGCTTTCGCTTGGCGCGGACGACGCAACTGACCAATGGGACTTTGTCACGCCAAGACAGTAAAAAAAAGGCGCCAATAAGACAACACTTCTTTTCTCTGGCGGTTTTTGAAGGAACTAAATGAGTGTCTTTGTTCCTCCAGTTGAAAACCCGGTACTTTTAAAGCATTGTGGTATATTTATGTCATTTAAGCAATTTTTGACAATTGTGCCCTTATTCCACGAAGGTGCGATATGTTGAAGTACCTACATTGCTACCATATGGCTACTGTAGACATTTCACATAGAGCAAGACGTAAGTAAGTTAAAAAGTAGTGTTAGTATGTTCTTTAACTGTATGCATATATCTGTTAACTTGATCAAGTCCACAGGGGAAAAAAGTGCTGCTGGAGTAACGTTACCCCAGCGGAATCTGTTTTTCTCGAATATCTCTACTACTGGACGCACAAAGAAGATGTTCCATTTTTGTATGGAGGCTGGGCCCCCTAATTCTTACAGTGATGAAATTATATTTTATGAAAAGAGCACAAAATGAGGAACCTTTCCATGTATTAATATATTTTTAAACATACCTAAACATTGTATTATATAATAAAAATTCATAAAATAGCAACCCTAAACTTCCTTACCTTGGCAACTTCGCTTTTCTAATGTCTTGACAACTTCGTGAAGTGAACTGTCAGTGTCAGATGTCAAATCAAAATTCTGACAGTGGCACAGCTGACACTTCAAATGACAGCTTGTTTTTTAAATTAGTAATGCTATGGTACTATCCAGAGGGGTGAATCTTCCATACATTGAATAATTACAAAAAATCATATACGGCAGCGCCATCTTCCGTAGGAGGTACCTCAAGTTACTAACTAGTTATCCATATGTCACTAGATGGCGGTAGTATAGATAGCATTTTTAAATTAATAAGTCACTTAGTTATTTTCTAGTTACTTTTTTATAACCATAACTTTCGTCATTTCCTTAAATAGCTTGGAGGTCGAGCGGCTGCGACGTCGCTATTGTAGTAGACGTGTGTCGCTCTTTAGGGAACCGACTCAGTGTTCCGAAACATGAAACTGATACGAATGTTCCGGAACAGAGTATAAAATGTTTCATTTGGAACTCGCTCACTGCGGCCGACGAAGCGACAAACCGACAGACTGAACGACAAGAGCGAGTGATGAGAGAGAAGCGAAAGCGAACTTCGCGCGCAACAGTTGTACGTGATGTTGTGGAAGAGTGACTGAAATAACGATATAGATAACGATAAGAGTGCCGGCCTAACTCTAAGTAGCCGTCGAACGACTTTAAAAGACGATAAAGTCCATAAATACTTTTTTTAAATTTTAATATGTAGATATGTATTGTAGAGTGTAATACTTGTATATGACAATCAATGTATATAAAATCGATTTTTAAATACGCCAGCTACCAACATGTTAGTAGATAAACTAGCTGTCAGTCCTAAGCCTGAAAAAGTACCTATGAAGGAAAATCGATTTTATTCTTTGTTATAAGATATTCAGTAAACAAAAAAGTTCATTATAATTAAAAAATCGACGTGGTTTCAGTTGCAAGTTCCACATCTGATACAAATCTGCGTGAATATTTATATTGAAAGTTACTCTGTTTCTTTTGAAACTCGATGTTCCAATTGTTCCAAATGAAACATATCACTGATTCGGAACATTGTACTGTTGCAGATGCAAATGTTCCAATCTTTTCAGGGATACGTTTTTCCCACGACTATATTGTAGTGATGGAGATATCCTAAGTTCGATCCTTCGGTTATAAGTAAATAGTTTTTTTTTATTTTATGTTTATTTATAAGTTTTTAATATGTTTTCAACAATCTTACAATAATATTATACATAAAAAAATGTTAACTAGTTTTTTGTAAATATTATATATGTATATATATATATATATATTTAGCGCCATCTATCGGGAAGAAGCGTAAACGCGCACGCAAACGTCTACTAGCGCCATCTATTGTACAAGGAACCTAGTTTCCCATCTTTTTTTCTATGAGAGGCACATCTATCTATACCCAATATTATACATAGTCTATGGTACTATCCATTACAGCCAGCAACCGCATGGTTTCATTTTCAGGAAATTGCATTGAAACCTTAAAATACATTTAAAACTTTCATTAGAACCCAAAAATAATAAGAAAAGCTTGATGAAGAAAACAATATTTCAAGTTTTACAATATTTTTTAAATTATGTTGGGGCCTTTTTATATTTTTTTTTCTTTTTGGAAATATCATCTCAGAAGGCATGAAGAATCAGAGAAGCATCGCTTCAAAACTGTAATAAAATAAGGGCCCAAAACGAACATCTCCTTTGAGACTTCGGGCACAATTACACGAGATGAGGCACTAATTATTATATATCAAGAATCCAAGAAATTCGCTATAAAATTCCGCTGGGGGTAACGCACACGGGTCATACACTTGACATCCTGATTCACACTTATTGTGTGTGTACTGCACTACACTAAGTGCCTTACAAATAAACAAAGAATAAGGTCTGAATAGTTATTCCGTGTTTTGTTCCTGTCATGTAAACGTCATTTCAAATTAGAGTAAAAGAGACAAAACACAGAATAACTATTCGGAGCTTATTTTTTGTTTATTTGTAAGACCCTACACCTTTCACTAGGGAATAGTGGTGCCTTGGTTTTTAGTGACTAATTCTGTACCTACACAGACAGATCTTTGCTTGTTTTTTTCCAGTTAAATATAAAAATAACAAAGGCGCCCAAATACCATACTATTAATCTAATGTTTATTTAAGTACTTTCACTCAATTTACTCTTATTTTGTTGTTTATCTTTATTTAAAAAAAATAGGTTTCGAGTATAAGAACTTCTTGAAAGAAAGACAAACAAAAAGTCAAATATCGTTTAATTCGTTACAAAAAACAATCCATAAACTTATCACATATCATGCAAAATATAATTACATTAAATTACATTACATTGTCTTTTTTTATAATTGCATTCATTAATATTAACTGTTTTTATTTCAAAACATCTTTTGAAAAATCAATATTTTCTAAGAATTTCTACTTAAGTTAAATCTAGACACGTGAAATAGATAAATGTGTCTGTAGGCTAGTATAGTAAACAAACAATAAAAGCTTAGTCCTACAATATTTCTTATAGATTAGATGTTTTGTCAAATCCTTGTTAATTTAATAACGAATGCATCCGAAACCCATGACAGCTTACAAACTTCTACACAACGACAATCTACAGTTTGCCTTCCCGGCAATTCAGTATCATTGGGTACAGAAAAGTCACGCTGAACGATCAAGAAACGCAAAGCGCAAACTTGGAACATATAAACACAACTTAACTCAGCTCGTTCATTTCTTTTGCAACATTGCTGTCATCAGAGCATCTTTCAATCGTTTTGTCATATCCTCAAGAATATCGGCTTTGACTTGCAACTTCTTATTTCTTTCTTCTAATTCTAATGCTAACTGTTCCATTTGCAACTCTTTGAGTTTCCTGTTCGTTCTAGATCGTTTGGATGCCTCGTTATTTTTGTCTCTTAATTCTCTATATTTAGTCTCGTGCGTGGAAACGTTGGACGAGTTCTCGTCGATGCTACATATTGAAGAGACTGTGCTTTCTCTTCGCTTGGGTGGACGTCCTCGTTTCGCCTTCTTCTGTGGTTGAGAGCCCTCCAGCGCCTTGATCATATCCTTTATCGGTATGTTTGACTTTCTCTTTGTGTACTTTCGGCGCGTCGAAGTCTGCTCTTGGTAAGGCGTGTAATCTGAGTCGTCACTGTTGTACCGCCGTTTCCGGCTGGCGAGCGACTTATTGTCTTCATTCTCAGAATCCGCTTGAGATTCACTTTTAGGTGTGATGGGCTCGTAGTCCTCTATTGGTGATTTCTTGACGTCCACTTCTGTTGAGACGAATCCGGTGTCTTCTGCCGGCCAGTCATCTACTATCGTCTGTGAACAAACAAAAAACATGAGTATTTTTTCATAAACCGTCAAGTTTTTTTAACAGTTTTAAATTTTAACTTTTTAAACTATCACGGACAGCATTAGAGTACCTAGCCTTAGTTTTGAACGGGATGCATTAGTGATAGTTTTAGATATATCAAAAAATGAAAATCTTTGAATGCAGTTTTGTTTCTTTTCAAAAATAAAGAAATGTTTTCTTTGAGTAAAATTTTCTATTTATATATAAGTAATAGAGAACTTTCCCTTCAGGTGGCATTACAAAATTCCACCCTGTATAAATAGTTGATCACTGACTGTTCACACTGCCGGCGAGTACTCGCTTTAGTAGTTTGCAGAAAGCAAAATAATATTTGGATTGGACAATTAAGTCTAAATTACAACTCTGTTTACGATACAACGGAACAATTCAGATACTTTTATAACTTACGGTAGGCAATAGAGATGGATTCTCTTTCTCTAGCTGTTCCACGCAGTTGAGGATGTCCGGCGTGCTGATAAAGTCTGCGGGCCAACCAGCGTTGCGCGCCGGGATGTTCACGGTCAGCCCCTGCCTTCGTTCCCTTCCGAAGGCCTTGGCCTCCCCCCCGAAGGTCTTTGCCCCCTCCCCCCTATTAGGTCCGAATATTACTTCCGTTATAATAACATCATTGCTTTCCAATTCTCTAGGTATAACCGATATTAATTTTGAATCTTCTGTTTCAAAGGGCATTGTATTTTGTGTTGTTGTATTATAGTGTGTGTTCATATTTTTGTTGTGTATATGATCCCAACCGACCAAACCCGTGATCTGCACAGGGCTCAGATCGGCGGCCTTCTCCGACTCTAAATCACCGAACACGACTGGCATGTTATTGAAATCTAAGAACTCCTCTTGGTATTGGACTTTGTTAGCGTCGCCGATGCCCTGGGGCGTCAGCAATTTGTGGTACTGCGCGTATCCGTCCACCGTGGGTGAGATCGGGTCGCTGGGAGTACTGCAATACATGCCGGCCGGTATCGGTAGCGAGTTAGTGTCGAATGCTTCCCAACCGTGCGGTGAGAATGATGTGTGTAATGTGTCGTTGTTGTGTGCCCTTTCATCAATTATGGTCTTGGAATCTGTGGAAGAATATATATATTATATTATGAATATTTTCATGTTAAAATCTATGAATGAGTACCGATCACTGAACTTGGTATTTTAAGGACGTAGATATCATCATCACTCAATATTAGACTACTGCTAAGCCTCTCCAACTGCACGCTACATTGCTACAGTGGTTGGTACGCGACAGTGGTTATTGCTAAAGTAGCAATTTCTAACAGCTAATCTTTATGGCGCAGGAATGCTTAAAATTCTTTTACGATATTAAAATTTATTATTGTGTTGTAATATTGGACATTAATTTGTATAATGACAGAAAAAGAAGACTGCAAATAAGTATATCGATAAGTTCTTACCAATGGTCTGTATTGGTTCTTCCTTGGCGGGATCTGAGCACCACTGCACCAGATCTTGGAAGAACTCGCAGTCCGAATCGTGAAACATTGTGCTGTCGTAAACAGGCTCCACTTTCAGAAATTCCTGAAAACCAGATTGGGACACGTGAATAAAAATTCAGAAGCATTTACGGAATTTAAAATTAAACTTAAATGTTATTTAGAATGTGGAATTATATATGTAAGTACTCACGAGCCGACGACTGCCTTACCTCTGAAAAGCTGGTTGTGGGCGCTGAGGGCGAGGGCATCATTTGTGTGTTTCCGCCGGCGATCACTCCGCTCGGGCCGTCCGCCCGCTGATCCTTGTTTGGCTTTAAACGATCTAGGTCTACCACTTTCAAAATACTTTGAGTCTTGTGACTCGTTTGCGAAAAAACCATATCTTTTGGTGTTTGAGGAGATGGACAGATCTCCGATATCGTCGCTCCGACTCGGACAGGTGATCTTTTGAGGTACCATTTTGAATAGAACTACAAAAAGAAATGATACGACGTAACATACTGTGCAGTACATATAAAGCGATGAGGACGGACACATGGAGTAGCGTGGCGGAGGAAAACAAGTCATTAGGGCCAGTTTTAATGTTCCACTTTTCAATAAACTTGATCAGCAATAAAATCGAGTTTATTAAAATAGAAACTTAAACTAATCCTAAAACACTTACAAGAGAATGATAGGAAATAACGATAGAAAATCACTTCCAATATCAGAATGAAGCCCAAAAATCTTCATTTACCGAATTTGAGAAGCTGAAGAATTGTGGTGCTTCGGTCAAATCGAGTATTGTTTTATATAGTACATATATATTGAAAAATAATAATGATTTTATGTATGTAGGTATGTGTCGAAATGTATAAGCAGCGAAAGGAATGATGATTGCATAAATACAGAAACATATTTTTGAAATATATATTTTAAGAAAATAAATAGAAGCTCATTCTTTCAGTGGATTTTCTCTTATGCAATCAACATGATTACTGTCACCTGCCCATGGACAATCATACGAAGTCGGTCATGAGCCCACAAACCATATGTTCGCACACATGTTGGAATGGGTTCACCTCAGTCAGCCCACTGTCCCCAAAGTAGATATGAAATTCGTAGTCGACCATTTTGCCATTTCCAAAAAAAACTTAATGTAGGTACTTAAGAGCCATTTTACCTTAACCATGTTAACTTGGTTAGTTAAATGTTAAGCTACACCTAAATAGTTAAGTTATCTTATGCTACGCAGGTATCTTAATTACAGTTAAAATTAATAAACTTAAAAAAGAAAATTTAATTCTAAAGAACTTAATTGATAGGAAAAATCTTAATCTAATATATATTACATTATAATGATCAGTTAATTGCCAATCATAAATAGATATTTCGACTTTTAAATGGTAATTTCGCGAAATACTTGTTCATCATTGAACATATAAGTTTCTTTGCATGGAAAATTGATAAGGAAGCCATTCTTGATTGGCTATCCCGCTATCTGATACCTGAGTAAGCGTAGTAACAAACAGTGAGCTTGTATGACTTCTGGCATGCATGCAAACAATGGCTTAGGTAATTCGTCCATGATGAAAGTGATGGGAACCAAATGAATAGCAATGCAACATAAAGATGATGTCTACGATTTTGATCGACATTTTAGTGACACCGAATTTAGCCTGATTTAGCCTTAAACCAACAACTTTATTTGCTTTACGCAAGTGGTTTTTTTTACAAAGAAGATTAGTCTTGACATAAATACAATATATAAATAAGCTTTAGAAATTTAAACCTAATGCCTGGCAAATCAGTAAGATAGAGGTACTTTAAATGATTTATTTTGATCAACGTAGCTCGTTTTAATAATTTTAATTCTTAATTCCATTCTATCATTTATGGCAAATTTATTTATTAGACAAAATCTAAAATTTGGGGGATTCTATATTATCATTTAACGTAAGTTTTTTTTTCTGCTCTCCTTCAGGACCTGTGAACATAGAAAGTTACGGGAGACGAGTGAACGTTATTACTTACTTGTTCGAACTCTTCTCGAGCTCTTAATGAAATCTTAACTCTTTATGCTGCTAACCAAGCAATGGTTCCAACTGTAGGCCTGTAACAAAAGAAATAAACGTTTAAAATAGTAATTCTATATAAAAACTACTTAATTGTGGATTTTTTGTTGATGGATGTTAAATGAGAAATTGTAAAATTTTGTAAGGTTAAATCGCTCATGTTAAATAAATAAATAAAAATTAGCTTTGTGTATTAATTGGTAAACTTGCTTTGCTATGACGCATTCGCTATTATGTTATCTCGATCGCGAAACGTTATCGTAGGCAGTGTAGGTACCTATAGGACGTGACCTCGATCCATTCCTATAATTTATATCCGACTGACCAGTGTTAACCGTTATCAGATTGAGACTAGATTATGTTTGTTAACATTTGCGAGTTTTGTTTATCATTATATGCCTACTTAGGTATAACAGCGTGGCAGCTACTGGCACCCATACACAAGAAGCGTGATAAAGTGAATAAACTTCTAGCATAAAAGAATATAAAACAATACTTTGAACTATATCGTCATAGTCACATTATTAAGTTTCTTGCTAAGAACAACACCTGAACCAACTGAACATCTAAAAACATCTGAATTTGGGATACACAACACAAGATGGCGGCAGCGCCCTATTTTTTGCTATTTAAAATGTCAAGGTTGTAGCAATATTCTCGTATATAAACATACCTTAACATTCCTAAAACTATGGTACCTAGGTCAATTTGGTGTAATCTGAAAGTCAGAAAGCTGATGTGACGTAGTAGTTAGAAAAATAATATGGAAACGTGTGCTCTCCAAAACTATTTCTAATAAGTATAGCATATACTTAACACAAGGTGACTTATTATAATAAATTGAAAGTCAGATAACGCAGAAGTTTAGTCGAAACAGTCTTGTAGTTTCGAGAAAGAACTTTTGGTCCAAACCAATTCAATTTCATAGACATCTAAATATATTTTTAGCAATATCGCAAAGTCCCATGCTCTCACATAAAACTTTGTTATCCGCAAACACTGCGTGTCTCACTCGACAGGTCGATACATGTCCGCTTGTTTAACAGGGTCATTTTGTATTGACCCTATTATAAAGATATTCACTACCAACATGTCTTTAGGAATGCGAAACACGTACACCTATCACCTAAAATAATCACCATTAATAATAACCAAAATCGGTATTTTACGATGATTATAGAGCATAAACGAGAAACATGCAGGATCTACGAAAATAATATGGTGCAATAATGACCGGACCGTATTATACATAACCTTTCCTAAAAGACCTTTCTATAAAAGTACTTTTCGATGGACAGATTATAACTTTAAAGAAGAAAGTTACTACTATTTTTAGTAAATTAATTTCAAAACACCAAGTTCGTCGTAGCAGCCAGTACATTATCAAAAGTTTGTTCAAAACTCACCTTGTTACTAACAAATATTGTAACGCCTCCAATAGTTTGTGAAGATTATCCAGCAAAATAACTTTTAATGTTTAACTTTAAAGAAACTACAACTTTACGCACTGATTCGAAAAAATATATGAAAGTACGAAAGGAAATAGTAGCCAACTTTACTCTTAAAAAAATTGTGAGCACGGCACGCGTCCTGCGTTGGAAAGCCCAGAAATCGTTGTGCAAGAATCGCGCCACAGCGGCCCGTACAGTTTTCCTCATTCCCCCCTATTCGACGTGTGCGTTCTAAAAATATCTCCGCTGCTCCACGATTGGCTCTCACACATGACGTCAACTCTGCCGACCAATCGCAGACCTTTAGCAACTACGGTCACGAGACTAGCGTTTTTCGCATTGATTGCTATACACGGTAGGTTTATAGTTGTACAGCGCTGTTTTTCGTTACTCCCACAGCACTGAAGCGATGGCTCTGGGGATTCACGCGGGGCAGACAAAAAGAATGTTGTTTTTCTTTTTCCGTGACTCATACCATACGTCTTAGATGAAACTATGCAATCGACATTATCATGTAGAGACATGATCCAAAACTTTACGACACAGTGAAAACATACTTTTCTTTGGTACACTTATGTCTCTCCGTACATAGGTTTATGGTTCCCTTTATTTACATAATGTACCAACATAAAACGTTTCATTTCTACAAAAATAGCTTTTAGTCTTTTATTTAATACCAAATTAGTTTTTTTTATGCTGAAACTTCCAACTTTCAGACACGAACAGCACTTAAATTCGGCGCAATCTTTTTTTGTAAGAACCAGGATTTTGTGTGTTTTTCCTTCAAATGTTGCTAAAACAAGAATAAACTGTAATTGTTATTAGATCATTAATATTTACCTAATGGATATCGCTGTAAATTACTAACGCATTTGATCATAGAACATCAATTTCAAAATGCGTGACGTAATTTTGTCTACAACATTCATAATGACCAGTCTATTATTCAAGGCTGTATGATAGGGTCAAAGAACTTCATCCACACAAAAACAAACAATGGCTAACAAGTCATAACAAGTTCAATAGCTGAGAGTAGCTCGTGTGACCGATCTTTGCTCTCTCTACCATGCTTCGGAGGCACGTCAAAAACCGATGCGATCCGGTTGTTGGCTGTTTTCCTCAAATACTGACTCTAACTTGGCTAGTTCCTTCATTTTATTTATTAAAATAAGATATTTATTTTTATTTAAGAGTTATTTTATAATCCACTTAGACTGTAAGTATGTCAACTATTTGTACTTGGTTTTTAAATAGTTATGATATTTGTACAGCATAGATTTACTTGAAATATCTTTGAAATGTTACATCAACTAAATAAGTTGTCGGATCCCTATATAGAGCATCGGTAAGTTAGATTTTAGTTACATCGGATATTTAAAGTTTCGTAGTATGAGGCATCGTTCAATGGAGCAATCGATCAACGGTGTTCGTTGACATGAAAATCGGAAAGATGGCTTTCGCATTCACATAAGTGACCCCTTACAAAAAAGCCAAGTAACTTAGGTATAATAAATTAGACAGGCATCTAAATTGTTGCAATATACTTTGTATATCCCCTCTAATAGTACGCTGAATAAATGAATGATTGAAATGGCCATTGCATAAATTACGACTTGTATAGTCTGTGTTGTATAGTGGGGATCATAACCTGACGCCTCAAAATTATACTTTTATAATACAAAAGTTTCAAAAGTTACAACAGTTTGGGCCTTTGTTATTACATTGGCACCTTTTTATTTTTGACAATAATGTCGCGTAATTTGTAATAAGGGAGTCTAATGTTTTGACCTCATTTACCTCGACACGTAATGGGTTCAATATCTCTCAATCCCAATATCTCCCATCCTCCTTATCTTATCCTATTGAACTCGTATGGTGACGATATGGTCTTGATAGATAAAACAAATAGAATAAATCGACTCTATCATACAGTTTGAGTTTCTGTCATCTATATTTACAGTGAGGAGCTCGATGGCGCAGTGGATAATGCACCCGGTCTGCGAGTACTGAGGTTAAGCAACTTTCGCAAAGGCCGATCATCGGAAGGGTGACCAAAAATGTATCATCTCGAGCTCCTCCGTGCTTCGGAGGGCACGTAAAGCCGTTGGTCCCGGCTGCATTAGCAGTCGTTAACAACCACCATTCCGCACTGGGCCCGCGTGGTGGTTTATGGCCCGTTCTCCCTATCCATCCACAGGGAAGGCTCGTGCCCCAGCACTGGGAACATAAAATGAGCTGATGATGATGATATTTACAGTATCCTTCAAGTAATTTTTCGTTTTTTTACAAAACATTTATTTGGAAACGGTACGTATGAAAACTTAGGTAACTTAAACATAATGTAGAGAACAAGGAACGTAGTGAAAAAAAGTATTCTAAAAATAAGCTGGGTGCCTAGACTAGTGTGAGTTATGTTTACAATCCGTATTCATTCGATTACCTTTACGAAAACGAAAATTTGTATGGCCTTTTAGCAGCGCCTCTGGCGACACCCGAGAAGAGTTGAAATTTTGCCATACAAATTCTCGTTTTCGTTAACGTAATCGAATGGCACCCTGCTGCAAGTCGTCGTACAACAGTCCAACAAAAACTTTAATATCTCCGTACATTATTTGAACAGCACAATCGTATTGTTTGATAATGCTTACGGTTATCAGACGGTTGACGTCACACGGCTGAACCCAATCTTTTGAGAGTCATCGTTGCGTTACATAATAAATATTTGATAGATAAATTGTCATCATGAATGCTGAACTTAACCTAGGCATTTGAAGTTTTAGTTTTTGTTTGACTTGTATTTCTTGTTTTGATTTTTACCATTGAAAATGGTTATCAGATGCAAATCGCCTGAGACGTATTTTTGGCCATAGCTCCAAGGATTTTGGAAGAATCGAGATGGAAATAGTACCAAGAGTTGAGGAATTTATCGAGACACGTGTAAGCGTTTAAATTTTGAAAATCGGCTGAAAACTTTTTTGAAATTTTGTAAAATGTAAAAAAAAATCGGGTCTTTTGAGAGGTGTTTGTATACTAAATTGTAAATATTTTAAAAAAAACGACTTAAGAAAAAAATAAAAAAGGTCCTAGGGTATTTATTAGCTATTAGCTACTACAATATTTATTAGCTACAAAAAGGGCGAAAAAATTTTGAAAATCGGTTAATAATTGTGACCTGTAAGTGGTCCCTTTAGATTTGGTATTGTAGAAAAACGGGTACCTATTTCCGTATATAAAAAGTAATGTAGCTTCTTTGATTATTGACCGATCGTCATGGTAATGGTGTTAAAAGATGCGGATGCAGGCGAGAAGTGCATTCAAGTTAGAATTGTGTTATTTAAAATAAAACTTTTTTTTTTAGTAAATTGTTGTATTCATTTTGAATGCTCCGATTCTTGCGGGGACTGTGAAATCTGTGACTTTTTATGTTATTTATAAAAGTTTGGTTTATGGTTATGTTTTCTGTATGTATCTGATAATTCGGAACAGTCGCATACGCATAAGAATATTTTATTTTAGGTGGTGCGTACTGCATACCAACAACTCTTCTTATACTTTTATCAGGATTTATTGCTATAACAATAGAGATAAAGTAATTAGGTGTAACACAAAGTTTATTTAAAGATACCTAATTTATATCTATGATAAATAGCAGTTCGTTGATATCTTTACCTCCAAAGAAACCAGTTGCAATAATATTTTGAGTAACTACAGTATAATTAACTAAATAAGGTTTAGATTGTAATGGGCCTCTTTTAAGATATTGATTCGAATGGTAGTTAATCGGAAGTTTATTACAATTTCATTATATTACATTACAATTAATTCACAATTCTTTAGATCGATGCTCATTCTTGTATGTTTTTTTAAAGTTCATTAACATTTTCAATTTGTTATTTATTTATTATCATCATCATCATGACCCGTAGCTGCCCACTGCTGGAAAAAGGCTTTTTCTAGTCAAGTCCAACCGAGACAAAAATAATATACGTGAAGCAAAAACTTTGTACTCCTTTTTACGAAAATTGCGCGGACGGAGGAGTATGAAATTAAGCACACTTATAATTTATGTAGAGAAGGATTGCGGAATGTTAATATTTGTTTTTAAATTATGCATAAAAAATACATTAAATCAATAAAACAAACATTACACACACTACCATGTATTTGACACACAAGCATAATTATGTATTTGAAACACACGCATTTAAACTCTTTTCAAAAATTTAAAAAATGCAAGAGGAGCGGCCGATATCTGTCAATGCCAATCCAAACTCAAATTCTATCTTTTTTAATTTTTCATTGCTTAGGATACAATCCGGCAGCCTTAATATAAAAATTGCGGTCGAATTTCGACCACTGGGCGACCACTTTTTATCATTATTATTAAATATTCAGGAAAAATCCTAGATAATTAGTGTGAGAAATCTACTTATAAATAATATAAATAAATTTGGTAAAAGGTAGGTAGAACATTCTCGATAGGCACTCGTCCGAATACCACCATGTAATGCAAATGTAATGGACGAAGTCACGAAGTGGACCGACAATCAGGGTGCCTGTGCGAGTTTCATTCGCCATTCGATTACGTTAACGAAAACGACAATTTGTACGGCAAAATGTTAACTCTTCTCGTATGTCGCCAGGAGGCGCTGCTTCAATACCATACTAATTTTCGTTTTCGTGAACGTAATCGAATGAATACGGATAGTAAACAAAACTCACAGGCATCCTGGTGAAGGTCGCGGGTAGCTGCTGATGCGAGCAGCACAAACCGGTCATTGTGAACATCCTTTGGGCCTTAGCCCAGCATTGGACGTGTTTTGATGATGATGAAGGCTATCTACCTCTACTTAACTATGCTAAAATAACATTTGACGAGCGCGGAAGCATTTACGTACGCAAACAATTTTGATAATTTTGCCGTTTACTGACAACAAAGGACTTTGAAAGATAACTATCTGAATTGTTTGTCCACGTTTCATGTGTGTGTGTGTAGGTTATTTTATTGTCAAAGATAATAATGTATAGGCATAAGTGTTCATGAAATGGCTATTCTTCATTTTATTGTTGTAGTAAGTAACTATGTATGAGGTAGAATAACATAATAATTATAAAGATGTGGTTTCACCGCACTACAACAAACATACACAATAAACAACAACATTAAACTTTTATAGTTTCGCCATGTCCGTCTGTCTGTCTGTCTGCCCCCAGCCTAGCTCATAGACTCTTAGTACTAGAAAGCTGTAATTTGGCATGGATATACATATTAATCACGCCGACAAAGTGGTGAAGTAAAATTTTGAAAAATATTTTTTTTTAGGTTACCTACACGTAAAGTGGGGATGTATTTTTTTTATTGTCTACCCCATAGAGTGTTGTGTCGTTGGATAGCAATTTCAAAAATATTAAGGGTTTGTAAAGACAGTTTTTGAGGCATCTGTTTGTGAACTATTAAGCTTGAAAGTGCAAAATTTTGTTAGAGTCAAGTGTCCCCCCCCTGCCAGCCAAATGGTTACGTGAAACAATTCACGGTAGTTGTATATATGATGAAGTTAAAAGGAAAACTATCACAGCGAAGTAGGCTTTAAAAGTTTACGAGTAACAGTCGATCAACTTATAAAATGCACTTGGCGCAGTACAAATTCCTCATTGGGAACTACTTAAATAACGTTGTCAGATATGTGAAACCGGTAGTATCTACATTTAAGTATATGAGCCATTTAAAAATATACGCATTATTGAGATGGGCTACGAAACCCTATACTGCGCGTGGCCCGACACGCACTTGGCCGGTTTTTTTCAAGATGTTTGTTGAAAATTTCTGTACTTATTTCCTTTAAATTATATTTATATGCCTGCAATGAATTGCAGGGAAGTTATCTACAACAGATTAATTAGCAGATTAGGCAGAATACTGCCTATATATACCTATTTCATTCGCTATTCGATCACGTTAACGAATACGAGGAATTGTATGGCAAAATGTTAACTCTTCTCGTATGTCGCCAGGAGGCGCTGCTTCAATGCCATACTAATTTTCGTAAACGTAAACGTAATCGAATGAATACGGATAGTAAAAGCAAACACTCACACTAGGCACCCTGTAGTAATTACAAAAACAGAAAACTTTTCGAAGTAGAAAATAAATAAAAAGTTTCAAATTAACTTCGAAAAAGTAATTATATTATGGTACAAAACATGTATCTACCTAACTATCGTGACCTCAATTAATGTAATGAAAGGGGAGCACAATGTATCTCTAAACCATTGACAATGTTTATATACTATAGTTCCTGAACGGCCTTCACCGTTAACTCTACGTCGCAGTCACAGACGTATCGATCCACATGTTGGCACATAGATACAGTCGGTTGCCTACGTCATTCATTCACCCATTGGGAGCCCCACGACGCCGTGTCGCGGGCCGGCTATATACCCTCACCACTACTAAGAACCTACCCTAGCTTTACGAATACACACGAGTAGCACGGCAATCGCGCAACGCTGACGCTTTTGTATCAAGACAAAACTAGAACTACCCTAAGACAGACGTCAATGTAAAGCGAAATCTTACTCTCGCGTCTCGAAGCGTCGAACTTATAATAGACGGTTACGTCGACGGTTTTCCACTGATCACAGTGACTTAGCAATTTCTCGAGTCAATTGTTTACATTAACGTCGACACGGCGAGGGAATGGACAATTTTCATTAGATTGATTTGGATAGACATGAAAATTACATGGAGGTGTAAATACTTAGATAAATTAGTCATACCCTAATTTTTGAAGAACTCTGGAATCATCATCATCATCATCATCATCAGCCTATACTAGTCCACTGCTGGCTGGAATAAATTCCTGAAATAACCTTTATACCTAACCTAACAACATAATTGTTACTTTTGTTTCGCATCTCGTTTTTTTCTATTTTTTGTTTTACATTGATATATCTTGTTAGCCAGAGGCATCATTCTTCGGAAGGCCTATTTTTCTTAAATTTCGTAGTGAGCAACTATGTACTACATCGTAGACGTAGAATTTCGTAGCTATCGTAGATGACTAAGATAGAATAGATAGAGGGTTCAATAATCAAGTTTGAAGGTACAGTTCACCTCAAAAGTTAGGAGTTTTAATCTTTTCTTTGTAAATAGATTACCCTAACCACGGGCTAAGAATACTAGGTAAAGTTTCATTCGCGTGAGACGGGTCCAGTAATCCCCACAACACTGTTGTACAGTCCATAATAGTCCAGTTTAGATGTAGTTTAGATGTCTTGAAAAGACATACCTACCTATACTATACTCGTACTAAATAATGCATAAGGCTACATTCGCTCGGTTTTACTTTCTAGAGATTTCTGGTGCGTTTTCCTCATTGCATAATGATAAGTGGATTCCGGTCGAAATATCAGGAATATTTGAATTCAGGCCAATATTCTATTACATTTTAGAATGTGTTAAACTTTCTTTTCAGTAATATAGGAGTAATATGGGATATTTTTTTATCAAAATAGCCGTACGGTACGGAGTGATGGATATGCGTTGAATGCGAGTAGCGTTGCCGTTCTCTAAAAATCAAATAGCCGGACTTACCCGGCAAAAAAGCCGGACTTTTGGGTCCCAAAGCCGGACATTAAGAAAAATTAAGGATTTCTGACAAAAATATCGAATAAAACCAAAGACATTTAACTACTTACTTTAAAACACATATTTAAAAGCCGGACTTTTGAATTCTTAAGCCGGACGCTAAGAAAAGGGATTTTTAATAAAAAAAAATGAATAAAACATACTTTATAAGAAAATTTTAATTAACGTCTTCATTTATATACTTTTCTTTTTAAGAAACATCAGTTTCTTTAATATTTTTTTCGTAAAATTGTTTGTATGTTAAATGTCTCAAAATCACGTCTCGCTCGCTCGTCGCTACCGACTGAAGTGATTAAATGATTGAATTGAACGATATTATAAAAAACCTAACAAAAGCCGGACGGGCCGGACGCAGTCAAATTTGGCCGGACAAGAGGTCAAAACCTAACACTGTCCGGCTTTATCCGGACGGATGGCAACGCTAAATGCGAGAATCGTGGCCCTTGCGTACTTACTGCCCCCTGACTATGAGTTCTTATAGCAGTATTATTGCAGTTGTGGAAAAGAGACGCGAGTATATTCGATACTACCATAAAAGTTGCCTGTTCATCCAGCTAGGTTATTTTGTATCAATAAATACCTATGCATAAAAAGTACAAAATGCGCAAGCTTGCTACAATGAATGCACCGTTATCTTAGTGAAGCCCGCAAAGGTTTCAACCTCTTTCAATGCTCTTCGACTTTTTGGGATCTTTTATCCTTTTATGCTGCTGCCATCCAAAAAGGATATTAATTTTTATCATTTTTTTTTTGGAGAGAGATTGCTGATTGCCTCAGACGGCATTTTCAGCTTCACCGGGCTTTTTTGGGGGCGGCGAGGAACGTAAAGAGTCCCTCAAGCCGTGTGAAACGAATCACCTTCGGAGGTTTTCTAGAGGGAACGGCATCGCGCACTAGTGCGCGTCCCCGTGCCTTACTAGATTCTCCGAAGGGTTCGGATCGGATCTCTGTAAAGAGGGCCTAGCGATATTTTTGAAGGTAAAGAACTTGAAGACTGCAAGGATTTTTTCGGATGTAAAGGCTGATTAGAAGTTCACTTTTTCAGTAACGCAGTTTTGAAATGTTTTATAGACGCAGTATATTGTTGATAGGTGCATCTAAAAATTATTTTCATTTCTCATGCTCGTAAAGTTGTTCTTTATGTCGAGAGAAGGCTGCATAAAATGGGCTTTTATGCTCTTGTGCATAAAGTAACTTCTTCTTTTAAGATTAAGGCAATTAGGCCTTACAGCCACATACACAATACACCTTCATTTAATTGATATATTTTTATGAGATTTAGGTTATATCTTAATTTAATTACGACATAGTTATCACTATCTAAATACAAATTTACGATTAAAACGGGCGTGCATTTACAAAAAAAAATATAACAAATATTTATAATAACTTGGCATTACGGCTCAGACCATAGTCGAACGTCACATAACTGAAAATAAAAAAAAATAAGGAAAATTGTGTGTACCTACATTATAAAAATTTATTAAATTTTCGTGTTCAAGCTGCTTAATCTTTATTTTGTTTCCTTGCAATCGAAGTGAAAAGCAGAGTTTAAAACTCGAGTATAAAACCCATTTTATCCTCGACGTGACTATCTATGCTATATGCACGTCTTGAGAAAAATGGCTCGTTTTATGCTCTTGTTGTACAATCTACTATTGTTTTGTGACGAAGCTAAAATCAGGGCTTTTCACTTTTTATACAAGCCAATAAAGTTTCTTTACAGTACTTACAATTATAATCTACGGAAATTTATTATTTACCTAACAATTAATGTGAGATAACGTATTTTCACGTACCTAATTTTCATTTAAAGTAAGTAAGTAAGTAATAAGTATACAATACTTTATTATATAGTATAGGGTGGTATAGGTAGCAAACCCCTCGCATATTTCGCATACTGAGTCGAACCTTCGCGTTTTTGAAAAAGCTTTGGTATGTATATATTTAAGAGCTGTTATTTCCATTCGATTTTGTACCTGTGTTGTATATAACTCCTAAATAATAAAAATGCACCGTCGATTAAGTATGTTAATGTCGATAAATTCCCCAGACTGCGCCACCACACACCGGTTCGGCAACTTTCGTACGTTATGTTTGTTATCTGAAATGGTTGTTGTCACAAACGCAACAGGAAAAAGGTGAAAAAGATTCATCAGCAACTTTCTATCATTTCGGTAAAAAAGATTTAGAAGACTATAAATAATGATTCTCAGAATTACAACGTAGGTACAATCTCCTACCAAAGGCATTCGATAAATAGATTGGATTTGTGGAATCGTCAGGAAATTTTCGGTGCTAACTAAGAAACACTACCAATCGTAGTGGCACCAATATTCGACACTTTAAGCCCAGTATTCGACACCAGTATTTGTCGCCTAAAAATAGTATATTATTCTAAGAATAGTATAGAATTACATTGAAATTGTACCGGATGACAAGCAGCTAGAAAGCAATTATCGCTAAAGTAACAAATCAGTTACTGTCCCCTATTTCTAGCGATAAAAGTAAAAAGTGTCGATCACTGGAGCCAGCTACTACCCAATGTTTTTTTCATCTACAGAGGCAACACGAAAATAGGTATTGTTCCTCGTGCGTTCATTCATTCGTTCATAAGCACAGAATACATAATAGTACAAGTCATAAGGTACATTTTGTAGCTACAAAGATACATTATAGAGATACAAAGAAACATAGATACATTATACGCTACAAAATGTATCTATTTAGGTCGGTTTAATTTTATTTAGGTAGTAGTCGAAAGCCTCGGTTGCCGCCTTTGTCTTTGCCTTTGTCGCGGGCACTGCGCACACTGATTCTACTTGCAGAAATTTTCGACAGACTTCAAAAAAATTCGTCGGAATCTTTTTTTTTAATGTATGTTACCCGATTACTCAAAGACGCCTGAACCGATATAGAAAATTATTTTTTGTTTGAAAGGGTATATACTTCCCAGGTGGTCCCATGGTCATCAAGTCAGGATCAGACGATGGAACCCTGAAGAAATCGAGAGGAACTTTCGAAAATCGTAGTGGCGACTATTGCGTTTGTTAATTTTTTTCATTACGTTACAAATTATTATACCTTTATTATATGTAATATGCAAAATAAATTATATGTTGTGAGGCTACTTTGTCGTAGTGATCACATCCTGTAGGTAATGGTAATTGTATGTAGGTATGTAACAATATTAAATAAATACTTTTTTTTTGGAATGTTGTTGCTATTGGCCGTTGATTGCATTCACATTATAACTGGACTTTTGTGGGCGCCGAGAAACTAAACGTTTAACGTCTAAACGTTTTAGATCACGCAAGTGTCCTCGTCCCCTATTAAACTCGCGAGCAAAAGTAAATTCATTTAAATCACGCTAGTATTTAAGTACTAAATAATTTGTTAATAATAATAAAAATGGCACCATTTTAAAGGTTCAACTGTTAACTTTAAATTGATACCAAATTCATTCAAAAAGCTATCCCGGATTACGTGAAGAAGTAAGGAAAAAGACATGTTTCAATTGTTTATTACGTCGCGAGCAAAGACATTTAACTACTTACTATAGACAGGACATAGAGATCGACACTGTAATCCACACCCGATCCGATCCGAACCCTTCGGAGAATCTAGTAGGGCACGGGGACGCGCACTAGTGCGCGATGCCGTTCCCTCTAGAAAACCTCCAAAGGTGATTCGTTTCACACGGCTTGAGGGACCCTTTACGTTCCTCGCCGCCCCCAAAAAAGCCCGGTGAAGCTGAAAATGCCGTTTGAGGCAATCAGCAAACTCTCTCAAAAAAAAAAAAAATATATAATCCACAACTTATTACCAAGTGGTAACAAGTCGCTCAGTTTCATGTGATACGACCTCTAATACAGTCGTGTTTGTGCGCGAATAGATTTGACAAAATCTACAGAAAATATGCCAAATTGCGTATTGCGATATTGCAAATTCCGATATGGTAAAACGGCTGAACGTGATTACAGTTTATTTTCGTAAGTATTTTGTATATTTACCCAATAATCAGCCTATATAATAATTTCCAATAAAGTATTCTAGAACATTTGCCTATGCTCTATACCGCCCTCTAGTGGTAAAAAGCAAAAGCACTACTTTTAGGGAAAATGTCGACTTTGTAGATGATTTAGTGATGTTCAAATGATGTCGTTTTATTTGTCGATTAATGTTATAGATAATATTTTTATATCGTAAGTTAAATATATGTAGTAATAAAAATGATCATTGCGTTGGAGGACTGTTATGCACTGGAACAGTAAAACTAAGTGATACCTCAGCGGTCCCCCGACGCGATGATCATTGAATCAGAATATTACTACTTATATTAAACTTAATGTCTGACGCCCCGCAGGTTCACATGTGAACCTATAACAATGGGTTTTCAATAGTGTCTGGATATTGGTTGTTCTGTGTATTTTTTATACCGATTTAAGTTAACCTTTATAAAAATTATCGATACGTCGAAATCATAACGGAACATCCTTACATGTCCCTACTGCAGAGAGACACCTACCGTGTGGTAGCTGAAACTTATTCTAATTAATTTTAATACACTTTTGCTTTGCTTCTCAACGTAAGATGGCGTTACGAGCGCCCCAGCTCAAAGTCTTTGTATGAAATAGTCTCTAATAGCCGCTCTATTACCTATTAAATCTCTTTGGTCGCGAGTTACCCAATAAGTTAAAACGTGACCTGGATTGCCTACTTGCGGCACAGAGCACTTCGTCGCTTAGTTAAGGCACGGTAATACTATCTTACCGTGGTAAGTCAGCCGACATAGGCAGCTTTACTGCAGATTGAGCGCGCCCTACTAGGGGGTGCGCCGACTTCACTACGGCGGCGTGCACTCGGATTGAGTAACGCCAACAACGTCGCCTCCCATCCCGGGAGGCGACCGTTCCGTCAGCCTACGAAGCCCTTCCAATAGGCAATCCCCAGGGGTTTTTACCGGGTCGGCTTCGGTCATCCCCAGAGCGTGTGTAGGTCCGGCTAGAGATTTTGTTTATTGTGAAAATGGATACTACACCTACAGAAGCAGCACAAATCGTACTCGCACTCGTAATCGCACATAGGAAAGGGATGACAGTTTTATCGTGTCAACCTCTCTTCGAAATCGTCATTTGACTGGTGTCGACGTCCAGCAGGAGCTCAGAAATGTTCGTGACAGCTAGTCAGCGAGTGGACAGTTCGTTGAAGACTCAAGCAAGAGAATTTGACTCTAAAAAGGCCTGCCACAGGCCCAAAACTGACGGCAGGTCACCGACAAGCACGCCTTCAATTTGCTCGATCCCATCTTTATTGGGAAGTCGAGCAATGGAGGCGAGTCCTGTTCTCCGACGAGTGCAGAATGTGTTTGCACGGCAGCGACCGAAGAGGTCGGGTCACAGAATACATAATGTCGGGTCTACAGGCGGCCTGGGGAGCGATTTTTCGACTGAATATTTCGACACAACGATCGCGACAATGGTGATACCTACATTGGCTAGGAAATTGATATCGTTATCTCAGAGACGATGACGAATTTAGGTACCTTTTCGCTACGAAGCGATGTTACTTTGGCTAAGCCCCCAGGTCGGAATCGTAACTACATCTACTCTTATACCTTTATAAGTAGAGGTTTCTCCTTCAAAACATAGTTTCATAATTTAATCTAGTTTAATAGTTTCTTATCTGTGATTTTAACAATCATAGTAAAAAGCCTTTGACTATTGTTTCGAGGGTTGTATTGCACACTTTGTTATACGACCATCAACCATGGACTTACTTAGTATATGGTGAATAGATGTTTATAAAAGCTGGTGGGGCTGGGACGAGGGGTAAATAAATAACTAATTAAAATAATCCACGGCTGCCGGGGCTGTTGCCACTATGATACAGTACTATTATAGTCGAATTCGCCTTTCTTAACTGCTACTGGTAGCGCCATCTAGCGACAACCGTTGGCTTTACACTTCAAACAAAAGCACGTTGGCTATTTTTAAAGAACCATCATAGATAAAGGATATCCGGTTAGCATCTGCTTTCCTTTCCCGGGCATATTCGGACAGATTTTCCGGATATGTATAGCCAATTAGCCAGTAGGTACAGCTACCTACCTTACCACTCATATAGCTACCAACTTTAAAGGTATTATTGATGATTATTAAACAAAAAAATTAATGAATAAGTATTATCCTATTTTATAAAATAAAATAAATAAATTATAAGTAGGTACTTACATTTTGACGTGTCTTCTAAAAATCACTGTCTTAAACTTCTTGGTCTTGTCCTTTCTCTGACAAAAGTAATTGATACGACGCAAGTTCAAGTTATGCTGCGACAAGTGATGCATGCAATCGTTATAGGTCGTATTAAACAAATCGTTTTCTTGGGTGTACGCGTATCTCATGTTAGACACTTCGAAGATCAAATCACTCGATCACTCGGGTTTATTCTATTTCGATGCAAGTCAATAATTCCACCCTGAGGGTCTTATAACCTTTACAGTTATTAAGACCAAAATAAAATAAACACTAACAATTAAAAACCACAGAAAGCACGGCTATTGATAAGTATCTATAACAACTAAAAACGATAATGAATTTATTTCCGGCGTCGCAGTTAGTTTAAACATCGATAACTTTACTGGTTATAAGTTTAAATTAGTATACAATTTTGCACGTCTGATCTTCTAAAACTTTGAATGTAAAATGCTGGTTGACCAAGGAGATGAGCAAAGTATGATTCAAGACTCCCTCTTTCTGACGCAATTTCTGCGTTCCGGTTCAACGCAACTTGTGTCGTGTCACTTTTTAAAACGTGTCTTAGTTGCGTTGAAATAAAATGTATAAGAAATAATTATATCAAAATAATATGGTAACATAGATTCACAAAATTAATGTGATACTTTTTTAAATTTTCATAATTTTCTTCTTACATTAACATTACACATTCAGCCCTGTGTGGCTGCGTAGAATGAATTACAACGATTTCGTGTGACGTCAGCACGCTTAACAAAGCATCTTCTGTCTTTTTTTATCCTATGTATTTAATAAGCTATCTCTCTTTTCGCTATTGTACAGTCGTACAGTCGACCGCTCTTTAAACGTAACTGTTTGACCTTGAAGGCGCCCTTATCTTAATCAATCAAAAGGCTGTATTTGCAATGCTGTTGTTGCATTGATGTGCGATCGAGTACGTAATATTAATAACTATGAGTCGGCAATGCAATTCAATTTATCCGTATAGCGATTCATTAGATAGTTTAGTGGATTTTGAGCAGGTAAAAAAATGGCGCTTAAAGGTAACGCTTTTTTGTTTTGTTTTTCCATCTCACATGACATGATGCAATATTTTGCGACGAGAAATCAGCCAAAGCTTTGGAGAAACTTCAATCACATGACACGAATCTTAGTCATCTATCACTAAGACACTATTTGATGCGACCTATAAACTACAGGGTCAATATCCTGTTTGCCAGCAAACACACGTTGAAAACAACCACGATAGTTTAGTTGTTAGGTTGTTACGGGCTTAAATCCAGCTCGTTGAATTTTTTTTTTATATCTTTCGGTTAAAAATGTAAAAGAAAGCTTCATTAAAATCAAACATTTTGAGCGGATTGGGAGCTGGGCCTGACGGAGTACATCATCTGTTCATTCAGAAATGCGTTTTATCTTTGGCTACACCAATTACCATACTCTTCACTAACTCGATGAAGGAAGGTAGCTTTCCGGCAATTTAGAAATTGGTTTGGATCACCCCCATACCAAAAGGTAAAATGAGCAAAGCTATTGAAAAGTAACGGCCTATATCCAAACTGTGTCAATTTAGTGAAATTTGTGAAAAAACTGTTACTGAACAACTTTTTAGCGTTGTTCAACGACATATAAGTCAAAACCAACATGGTTTTTACAAGGGGCGTTCAGTTGATAGTAGTCTGTTAGTTTTCACTACAAAATATTAGATGCGATGGATAATGGAGTTCAGCGTAGATGCTGTGTATGCCGATTTTGCCAAAGCATTTGATAAAATTTGTCACAAAAGCTTACTAATTAAGCTTTGGTAACTTGGTATTCACAGTGATCTTTTTCGTTGTATATGTTCGATATAATTTTGTAAATGTCGTTACTTATATTAAAGCTGTGGAGTTTCTTGTCTTCTTCTCCACAGCTAAAAAATAGACGTCCTGAATGGGTAGTAGGTAAAAATTGTTTGGACGATTCAAAAGCACTTTTCTAAAGTTTATTTGAATAAAAAATATTTGACTTTGACTTTGACTTTGTTGGATAAAGTCGTATGTTGAGAATAGGAATCAATGTGTTGTGCTGTCTGGTTTTAAGTCTCAACCAAAAAATGTCAGTTCAGGTGTCCCTCAACGGTCCTATCTGGGTCCCTTATTATTCATTGATAAGTATATTACTCATTCGAATATTTTATTGTATGCCGACGATACAAGGCTCATTTCGCGAAACATGGAAAAAAACTATTTCTAGTTGATTAGAAATTCTATCTCATTTTTCAGTTACTTTTTTTGTTTAAGCGAGGTTTTAAACATAATTTAACGTAAGGTGACACAGTTACGAACCTTGTGTTCTAAAAACTCATTTTCTAATTTAATTAAAACTGAGTAAAACATCATTACCATCTAAAGAAAATATATGTGCACAAAACTTTCAAAATATATATTTCAATAATTATGATCGCCAAACCCGATTTTTTCAAACATTTAGTAATCTGTATTTTACCGTAAACAACATAATAAATAGCGTTTATAATACAGAACAGCATAATAGTCAAAACGAAATTTCAAAAGTTTGTAACAGAAATTCGTCATTACCATCGCGCTAACGTCAAATTTACTTTCTTGAAAGATCTACGTGATGTATCTTACTGTCCCCGTGCACACCACTCTCCTCAGTCGCTTGCACGAAATGTACCACAGCGCACGTCACGGTGAGTGCTCTTTAAATACTTTTTTTGTTACAAATCATATGTCCAGGAAGTGGTTGTCACGTATTTCCATCATTACCGGTAAATACGTTTTCTAGGTAATTATAAATTAAGTATAATTGTTAGCATTAGAACTTATTGTGACTCCCAGGACAAATTCTCAAAAAGGCGGTCACAAAATAGTAGCGCTAAGAATTCACGATTTGTTCAAAAAAAACACTACGTTTGTCATTACCATCATCATCATTACCGTTTGATTTGTGTTGATGGTAATGACGTTATGTTAATGGGAATGATGAATTCAAAGTTTCAAAATTTCTTATTAGTAGCAATTTGTTCTATTTTACTTAAAACGTTGTTTGCTTTCATGCTTTAAAATAACCGAAATACCAGCTGGAAGTTGAATGGGTTTTTTTGTGCGTTATCTTTATTTTAATTTGCTAAAAATATTAAATTATCCGTGCTTGTCTGGATTATAGTATTATAATAGCCAGCTTTTCTTGTCAGCATTCGTAAGTGGTGAATCGAGATTATGCGCCAGTGCATCAAAAAAAGGCGATTGGCCAGCATAATGCTTCATTCCTGACACTTCCTTTGCATAATTAACAACAAGGTCGCTATATTTGCTAAAAGTGGACATTGATCCAAACCATGGCTTGGATAGGATATGATGACCTCTAAGCACCTTTTGGGGAATAATGGTCGTGGGTTTATGCATACATACTCTAAACATATTTTAACTTTAAAAATACATCATACAAAATAATATTTTATTTCAGGTAGTTGCCGTTTTCAAAAATGAAACTTTAATATTACATAGTACTACATATTGAAACTATTCATCATCAGCTCATTTACGTCCCCACTGCTGGGGCACGAGCCTTCCCTATGGATGGATAGGGAGAACGGGCCATAAACCACCACGCGGGCCCAGTGCGGATTGGTGGTTGTTAACGACTGCTAATGCAGCCGGGACCAACGGTTTAACGTGCCTTACGAAGCACGGAGGAGCTCGAGATAATAATTTTTGGTCACCCATCCGATGACCGGCCTTTGCGAATGTTGCTTAACTTCAGCACTCGCAGACCGGGCGCGTTAACCACTGCGCCATCGAGCTCCACCTACTTACTATTGAAACTATTAGATATGTGAAAAAAGACAGTGCTGAAAAAATTTCCACGAAGGGAATTCGCACCCCATGACATGCCGGGTCAGGTGCACTACCACACTATTTGCGTGAAATTATATGTGTATGTAATCATAAATATAACTTGCCTAATTCTTAACTAATCTTTCAATATTTGTAAAAATATTTAGATCGGATGTTGATGACGTAGTTGTCGACATTGAAAAGGGCTTACAGAGTAATGGCTGATTTACACGTTTTAAGTTGTTAAGTAGGTAACTAAATTTAAACTTAATTTTATGTGGCTTATATTTAAGTATATGTCCATACGTATTTAAGTAATTAGTTTGCTTAGTTCACTCAAGATGGACGATCAACCACGTAATGAAGTCGTAAATTCTGTGCTAAATTTGTTATGAAGTCAAAGATGAAATAATTAGGGAAATAACCATACCCAAAAAACTGGGTGAGAAATTGAATAAATAGAAGAGATCAGTATGGCCAAGGATCAAGTGCCACTTTGTTCGAGGAGCTAGCGAATGAAGATTTAATAACAAGTATATTTTAATGCGTCACGCATGGCAGAAGACTCTTTTATTTACTTGTTATCTAAAGTGGAAAACGAAATACAGAAAAAAGATACTGTAATACGATGTGCATTAGATGCAAAATTAAAATTACATATTACAATATATTTTCTCAATACTGGCAATAGTTTTGGCAGTCTATCTCATTTTTGTAGAGTTTCTAAATCGAGTAAATATGTTTAATACAATAATCAATAATTTAATACGAACAATAAAATTGAACCCGAGCGCGTCGCTCACTACACTTCTGCATTTAACTAATATTGTGCCAGTCCAAACGTGTCAAGTGACAAGCCCCGCCCACCAACTTAACCGAAAAATAGACAAAATTCTAAATATCTTGTTTAGTTGTTAGCTAAATTTTAACTTGCAACTTGCTACTAAATTCTGTGTTTACATGCAATTAATCACTTAAAGTTAAGTTAAAATTTAGTTACCTACTTAACAACTTAATACGTGCCATAAGAGTAGATTAATTTCGGCGAGTTGGATTGAGCCATGATAGCATAGTTAAATTAAAGACCGAGATTGTGTTTGTTACGAGATTTGTTGAATTTTAATTTTTGTGTTATTAAACTTTACAAATTTATAAGTAAGTGTTTTATTTACAAGTTAGCAACTACTTATATATGAAAAAAATACATAGGTATGTCTTCTAAAATAGGTATCAGGTACTTAATTATTATTTTTGCCGTAAAAGCTCGTCATTACCAAGCATTCCTAATCATTACCATCCTCAAAAAATCATTGCCATTAGCCTAACGTCATTACCATTTCTCTTATTATTTTTTGAGATCAAATATTATCTAAATTCTTAATTAAAAAAGGGTGCCTTTGTTAAGCAGATCTTACTTAATAGTACTTCTTTCGATTTTTGAAACTTTGCACGCATTTCAGATTAATTTACAAAAAGGCTTCAAAATAAATCAGAAAAAATCCGAAACGCGAATCCACCCACAAAAATATTTAGACTCATCCGTGGAAATAGTGATTGTGAGCAACTACAACAAGACTTAATTAACTTTGATAAATTCTGCAAGGATAATAATCTATATTTGAATGTCGATAAATGTTATGTAATAATAACCTTTTCTAGAAAACGTAATATCCTAACTTATAACTATCAACTTAGCGGTAAGTGTCTAAATAGGGTAACACAAATCCGTGATCTCGAGGTTATCATGGACTCTAAACTTTCTTTTGTTCCTCACATTGACGCAATGTTACAAAAAGCTTACAAGCAATTGGGTTTAATACTGCGTGTTGGAAAACCTTTTAAAAAAGCTCTAACATACAAAATTTTATACAACAGTTTTGTTCTCAGCCGACTTGAGTTCGCATGTGCTGTCTGGAATCCCAACTACAAGGTACATATTAATCGAATAGAAAGAATCCAAAGGAAATTTATTAAAGCCCTTGTTATAGAACAGGTAATACTTATACCAATTACGAAGTGTCTCTAAATTATCACTAAGTTAAGATCCTTATAGGTGCGTCGTGACTGCGTAGATTTTGTTTTACTATATAAAATTATTCATAATATTTTAGATGCCCCATCACTTCTGCATGATATCTTTATCAGAGTGCCCCCCGTGGATAAGAGCGTCGATGCCGTAGAAAAGATTTGTTTTATATCCCTAATTGTAAGACATCCTACTGTTTTTACTACATGTTTTTACAGTAGTAAAAACATGTTCCTTCATAAAGCGTGCCTGCAAACTTTATAACGATAATGACAAGTTATCTGAGTGATGTAGATATATTTTGCTGTACTGTAAATTCGATAAAAAAAAGCTTTTTTTCACTGATCTGTCTAACAGTCATTTTAAAAGGTTTAAATGGTTAAAATCATAAATGTCATTGCTGAATAATTGGTGATTAGTGATTAGTTATTGTTATCATCACTTATTTGTCCTTGTATTATTAGTAACACCTTTTTACATATTATATTTTTGTTTCCCATTCATTTTTAATGCATTAAAAAAACTACTTAGACAATAGGCCCATAAAATAGAATAGAATAGAATCAGTTCATGTTAACATTTGTAAAAATAAAGAAAACTATAGGTCTGTTTATAATCTATAATGAAAACTGTACGACCGTTTGTTTTCTAATAAATAAATAAAATAAAAAAATAAAATTTTACTGAAATTCAAAGAGATCGGAGAATATCATCATTCGTTCATCAATTACGATAATAAACTAGAGAAAAAGCGTAAGGATTAAGCTGCAAGATCTATATCCCTTTGTTTTTTCTTAATGTGAAAAGTTTTAGTATGTGATATTTAAAAAAACAAAGTGACATAAGCTACGGAATCACCCGAGTTGTGTTATTAAAATCTTTTTTCTTCAACATTTTTCTTCTAAAAACGTTTATTTGCATTTAGTCTACCAACTAGAAATGGTTAGACACCTTTGATTGTAAATCACCTTTTAGTTTTGAATGGATAGAACACTGTGCAAAATACTTATCAAGTGCAAGACAGCTGTAAAGGCAAATTGATAGTGCAATGTCGTATTAACTTGTGATTGTTAATTATTACCATCTGTTTTTAACATTTTGCTCATAGCGTCTACTAAACTGTATTGGTGCAAAATATTGAGGTACGTGTTACTTTAGCAGGATTGCTGTTGCCCATGACCTTGAAGGGATATTGTTAGATCTAGAGAGACCAAGTGAATAATAATTAATGTCAATACGTTTGGCTGAGCTGAGATCCAAATTTGCTAACTATTTTAGACGAACGGTGTAAATAAAGGCAATTAATACTGTCAGCTACATGAGCTACCAAATTTTTTTGTCCTTTTTCGTAGATATTGAGCATAAAATGACTCTGATAGAAGGAGTAGGGGATGAGGTGGTGCAGTTTGTTGGTGTACTGTTTGTGTTGGTGGTGGCAGCACTGGCTTGGTGGTCGACCAATGCCCGTCCCGGCCGATATCGTACGGTTGTTGTAATGCGCTCCAGAAATCATCACCCAGTCACAGTCAGCATTAGAACTAGTAAGACTTGAGCTTTTTATTTAAGTATCCTTTTAGTTCTTTTAAACTAGAATGCCTGGATGGCAGTAAAGCGCTTGGCTAGATATCAGGTGGGTTACTCTCGAAACACAATTGCAATAATCAATTTCCAATCCCAAATCTAAAAAAGGTTGGGCAAATTGTGTTTCAGATTTTTAATGCAAAGCTCCAGGTTATTGATTCCAACCTGCGTTTGGCAAGTGCAGTGATTAATAACTTACCTGTCTTCTGAGTCACATGTGATACATAACAATAGATTTTTCTATTGCGATTGATTAATTAAGATAATATATCTGTATTTGCGTGTACTAAGTGCATATTAAATTAAACCATTGTATCTGTTACTAAACCTTTGGTCCAGGTTTTGTCATAAGATGGCCTATTCACATTCTGCTGGGTGAGCATGTTGCCACTCTGTTGCCTTTGCCTTGTACATTTTCTACATCTGAGATCTGTATCTGTAGGTACTATGCTATGTGTACAAGTAATGCATGAATAAGTTGGTCAGAGAAGACACTCCCGTCATGTGAACAAAATATAAAATGCTGTTTGCCACATAATGCTAATCAATAGAAATGTAAAAATTTGATTATTTGTAGTTAAATGTCTTCAATATTGTTAATTCTGTAATTTCTTTAGCTAGTTGTTTTTTACAGGGCCTAATTTGATGATAACAAACAATCAAGCAAGCACATCAGGTGGAGCTACAACTTCAGATACTATAGGTAAAATAGGAAATAGATTTTTATACATTATGTACTTTTCATTTTGGCAAAAATATTTTTTTTTTAGAAACTGTCTTATTCTCTTCTATCAATTATTTTACATATAATTTAATTTGTGATCTCTAAGGTTTCAAACCTTTTTCAGAATGAAATAAACGTAAGGAAAGCATAAAGTGTGGAATTTTATTTTCTATTGTTATTTACTTTTTAAATATTTATTTTAACTTTTTGAATTCTATGTTCATAAGGAATAAGAATTATGTACGTACATAATACCTAATTATGTACTGAAGAAAATTAATATAAGAACAATAGTAAATTAGCATAATGTGTAGCATAAAATACAACTTGAAAGATTTGACCGAGAAACAGTCAAAGAGTATTGCAGCTAAATTGGGAAAGTCTTATTGTGTCAGTTGAGTTTTCAAGTGTTATTATTTAGTTGATGGTAGGGCTTGTTTACCATCATAAAAATGTCACAATAACATCAATGTTAGTAGCATTGTTGTGTTCCGACAGTTTGAGATACAATAGCCAATGCCTCTGTAGTTGAAGATTACGGGTGAATTACGCTTTCACCTTCAGCCTCATCATCACTTAACATCGGGTAAGATGAAGGCCAAGTGCTCATTAATAAGGAAAAATGTAAAAAACAATGGTATTTTAAAGCTTACTGTGTACTTAATCCTTGAATTGGTTAAATGATATCTTTTACAGCTGTAAGCACGTCCGATGCAGTGGAGAATACTAGGGACACTGCTAGAGTGATACCTTTGCAAGAGATGGACAGCATCATCGACGCTGACATGGCCATGCTTGACAACAACCGACTCCATTTCTACCGAAGAGTCAACTGTATGTATGATAGCTAGTGTAACAGTGTTTGTATTTATTTATTTATTATTTGGGAAACACAATATTACATGTATAAATTAATAAGTTAATTCATACCAATGTCTACTATTCACTCACACTATTATTGTAATACGAAATTAACCTCTGAGGAACTGGCTATCTTATCTCTGACTGTCTGAACAACAATGCTACTAACATTGTTGTTATGGCAACATATTTAGAGAAGATGGTGGTAGTTAGCCAGACGGTTTTAAAGAGGCACTACCACCAAACAATCCAAGTACAAATATGTAACCTGCTCCCTTGGGAACCGAACTACAGTTTGTTACACCAGCATCAGCTCAATTGTCACTGCTGGAGCACGAGCTTTCACCATGGATGGAACGGGCCATAAACCACCATGCAAGCCCAGTGCGGATTAGTGGTTGTTAATGTAGCCAGAACCCTTGGCTTAATTAGCCTACCAAAGCACGGAAGTTTTTAACACACTCATGTTTTATGTAGCTATTGTTGCAGCCCTCAACTCTAGCCAAGTCACTGGCGACTCGACGAGCGACGAGAGCGAAGGGCAGGAGGAGGCGGAGCCGGCCAGCAACGCGCAGATCAGGGAGATGGACAGCATTGTCAGCGCCATGGAGGCCGATGTCACCACTGACTGCGAGTTCTTTGCGAGACCTGCTGGTAAGCTAGCTGTGTTCTTTTTTACTTAAGTTAACGCATTATGCGTACATACCCGACCCAGAAGAGGCCTGATGGTTAGCCTATCTGCCTTTCCCCTCCCCACCAAAAAAAGCCCGATTGGGGGTCTAGGGTGAGTCATGGGTACACCCACTAACACCTGGAGGTCATGCAATCCGAACAGCAGAAGGTTAGAGTGGCGATCACGGGACCCGGCCACTAGAGAACTAACAACGCGAGTGCCACCCTGAGGCAAGCTATCTGTGCACCTAGCAAATCTACTGTGAAAACTTGTTACAATTACAAAAGACCTTTATAATTATGAAGTTAAGCTGAAGCTTGTTGAGTTGTTTGAAGTTGATATGTATTTTGCCAACAATCACTTTAATATTGGTTCTTAACAGATCTATCTCTTTAATATTGGTTTTTCTCATTATAGAATATTTTGATGTAAACCTAAGTAGAATTATTCAAGTGTTTAGATTCTATTTTCTTTTAGTAACTTAATGGTTAAGTTGATCATGAAACTTCCAAATCATTGATTCTTCACATATTTTTTTTAATAAACTTTAATATAGGTACTAAAATTAAGTTTTTATTTTTTAGGAAATAATGCGACTGTCAAAACAAACTCCAAAGCTGTTAAAAAAGAAAATGACAAAAGCAATAATATACCCTCAACTGCTTCAAATGCAGATAAAAAAGAAGCAGAAGAGAGTAATGTAAATAGAAATAGCTCGAGTGGAGACCACGGCACCACATCTACCACTGAAGATCCTGAAATCATTAACAGGAGAAAGATTCTTATAAAACTTAAATATCTGAATGATACACTGAAAGAGGTGGAGGGCAGTTTGGACGAGCTGCTGAAGGATTTCAAACTGTGAGTATCGTTATTATAAATACTATGTAAGTAGCTTCCATTAGATTTTTTTATATCGGTAATTTGCTACAAAATTAGAAAATAATAATAAATAATCGAACTCTAACTTTTTTTAAATATGACGCATATAAAACTGAACTCTTATTGATAGCCAATTAAATAATATTATATTAAATAAATAATCACACTAATATTATAAATGCGAAAGTTTGTGTGTATGTTATCTTTTACCGCTGCAACACTTCGACCCATCGGGATCTTTTGTGCAACCCCATCTTTCACTCTTCTTCCTCTGTAAAGATAGATGCCATAAGCTTGGCAACGTCCTTAAGAGCGAAGAGCCTGAAGTCCTCCGGTATCGATAGGCCGACCCCAGGAGTCCCATTCTTTTCCTAGCTAGAGAGTAGCAGTCACACATTAGGTGCTGCATTGACTCCGTTTCCTCCTCACATGCTCTACACAAGCTATTTGTCGAAAGATGCATTCTGTGGAGCATTGGTTTTGTGGTATAGTGCCCTGTCATGGCACCGATGGTTAGTCGGGCCTGCCTTCTACTACCTCCGCATATGAACTTACTTCGTTAGGCGTTTTCGCCTAGGAAGGATTTGGAGTGTTTCATATCCGGCTGCTCTTTCCATTCGATGCTGTGCCTGTTACGATGTGATCTTTTAAGGCCTTGTTAATGGTACTTGGTGCAAGTGCCACGAACGGCTAAGGACCAATGAGCTGGGTCTCCGAGCCCTCCCTGGCAAGTGCATCCGCCATCTCGTTGCCATGGATTCCCATATGGCCTGGGACCCAGATCAATCTCACCTTGTTATGTCTACCTAGCTTGTTTAGAGCTTTGGTGGTTTCTAGAACAAGGCCAGAGTCGATCCGGAGTGATATGAGTGACTTGAGCGCAGCTTGGCTGTCACTCAGAATGAATATATTGCGCTTTATCATAGCTAATTCTATATTCTGTATTGCGCATAAGAGAATTGCGAAAGTTTCTGCTTGGTAAACAGTGCCAAATTTTCCCATGCTTTGACTATGCTTGAAGTCGTTATTAAAGACGCCTGCCCCTGTGCCTGACTTCATTTTTGATCCATCGGTATACCAGATTAGGCTGTCTTTCTCCGGAGACGGTGGCCCTCGTTTCCATTCGTCCCTGGTTGGAACATAAACTTTAAATTTCTTTTCGAACAAGAATATAGGGGATATTTTATCGCACCCCATTTCCATGATCCTGTCAGGAATGTCACTTGGTTCCCATTTTGTGTAACTAGTCAGAGGTTTAGATGCGTCCCACAGTCCGGCCACCTTTAATCTATGTAACGCTTTCTTTGCCTCTGTTTCTATTAAAATGTGCAGGGGTGAAAGGTCTGTGAGGACCTCTAGCGCTGCCGTTGGAGTGGTTCTAAATGCACCAGTGATTGCCAGACAAGCTGTTCTCTGAAGTTTGCTAAGAGCATTCTTACAGATCTTTAGCCTGGTTCTGGGCCACCAGACGATGCTGCCATATGTGAGGATCGGTCTCACCATCGTGATGTAGTTCCACCTAATGATTTTGGGGTTAAGTCTCCACATCTTGCCATAAGTAGACCGACGCATGCCAAAGACTCTGTAAGCCTTGGCTACGGCCGTGTCCATATGCTGTTTTCAAGTAAGTTCCCTATCCAGCGTTAAGCCTAGATATTTCACTTCTTTGGACCAAGAGAGCTGGGTACCATAAACTGTTAGGTTACCCAGTCCCGTAGTGTTTCTCATTCTTGTGAAGGGGATGGCTGTTGTTTTCCCTGGGTTTACAGAAAGGTGATGGGCATTACACCATTCTTCCAGCAAACCCAGGGCACGTTGCAATAACCCCGATACCGTTGAGGGAAACTTCCCACTGACTGAGATGACCAGATCATCCGCATAATCAACCGTGTGGAATGGTCCTTTATTCAGTCTTACTACGATTGAATCAACCACAAGGCTCCACAGAAGAGGCGAGAGAACTCTTATGGGCATCCTCTGGTTGTTCGTGCAAGTAGACTGTTACCTAGCAGTTCAGAGTTGATAATTCTACCCATTAACATGCATTCGATCAAATTACAGATCGGTTGTGGCACACCGTGGTTCTTGGCTGCAACCTTGATAGATTCAAAGGTAGTGCGATCAAATGCACCTTCAATATCTTCGAAAGTGCAGACGCAAATCCCTTTGTTTTCCCGCGCAAATTTCGCTCGACTCACCATATGATGAAGAGCAGTTTCTGTTGACTTCCTTGCCTGATATGCACATTGAAGTCCATGGAGTGAGAATCTTTTCAGTGGTCCCGCTCTGATATATTTGTCTACCATCTTCTCCAGGGTCTTCAGGAGAAAGGATTGTAGACTGGCCTAAAGGCTTTGGGTGCTTCGTAATCTGGTTTTCCCGCATCTACTACCCTTTTCGCTATTATCCAGTCATATCTGGAAGTTCTTCTCTGCTGTTCCTTTCAACTGATTGGTTAATCGCTAACATCACATTTTTCTTAAATTTAGGCTAAATTAAATCCGATAGTTCTGTACCGTTCCCCGTTCGTGTTTTTAGGCGCCACTTCTCGTCTGAGCTGTCGACGGAGTGCCGCGTGCGGTTGATCTTCAACGGGCGCGTTCTCAGCGACGACGCGGCCACGCTGCGCGCCTGCGGCCTGCACCACCGCGCCGTCGTGCACTGCCTCGTGCACCCTAAGCGGCAACACGCGCAGGTACATACATACATACATACACACATACATACTCACATACATACATACATTAACCCTTTCAATGGCAGCTATGTTGCCACCAAATATTGAACTTTATGCATTTGGAATAAAGTTGAAAACTGTGGTTCAGTTTAGTTATTAGTACATATAAAATATAGTAGATGGCGTTATGATGACGCGTTGCTATTGCCACGCAGTGCTGCATCGCAGTTACAAGATTGTTAAGAGAAAGATATGGTCTCGTACTTGCTGTAAAATCTTGAACCTGGTCTTGGACCTCAAAATAGGTTTTATTATCTGCTTTTGGGATTTTACAACTGTAATGCCAGCGTTTCGATCTTCGTAAGGTGGCTGGCAAGAGCTGGATGAGAGTAGCCGCAGATCGTGCTTAGTGGCGTGCAATTGGATAAATCTTTGCCAACCAGTGGGTTACTAATATAGGTTGCTGATGACGATGACGACTTAGCGGTTCTAGCCATTTCGATACCTGGGTACCAGTTGCAGACCCAATATGGTATTTGACAGGTTTAAGAACGATGCATGCAGGTCACGTGATGTCGTGACGTCAGTTGCATGTAAACAAACTGTTAGCTGTCAGATCACACCATACAAAACTTCGAGTGACATCTTTGATTTGCGTGCAAATGACGTCACGACATCACGTGACCAATCCCGTGCGTTTCGATCACGTGGTCAATCATAAAAATTTAATTATTTTATAAATTATTTTTTATAAAAATATACTTATTTTAAAATTATGTGCTGGATAAATTGGTTTAAAAAAATATTTACTGTTAAGTTAACAACAGTTTGATCTATATTTTCATTGTAGTCAAATACCCTATTCAGGTACCCGCCGTGCATGAGAGCGACGTTCCCATTTATATACTTATCTATCCTTTTATCCTACATCTGTTTTCTTACTCTAACTAACGTAAATATTTGTTTGGTCCCGGTACCAGGCCTCCGTCACTCCATTTACTTGCGCGTGTTAGTTACCTACCGGGCGCTGGATCGCCGGCGATCTAAAAGCCAGTGGGCTGTCGCAAGCGCTCGTTATCGCACGCTCGTTCGCGGTGCACGTTGCATCATAAAACATCGATCATTTGTATTCTGTAGTTATTAATAAATAAGTATTGTAAATAGTGAATAAGTTTAATATATATGTTGGTTGACATTTGTGTCGTTTAGATTATTGTAAATAGTAATTGTGTTATTTAAAATCTCGTTTTAATAATATAAAACAATGCCGTCTGCGCCTGGCAATTTTTGTAAAGTTGATGGTTGTAAATCTAATTAAAGGAATAAAAACCTGTCATTTTTAGTTTGCCTGTTGATGAAGAAAGGTAAGTACCTACCTACCAAATGAAACTCTTTTAAGTACTTATACATTATAGATACCTAGTTATTTGGATGAATTTATAGAATAGAATAGGTAGGTTTTAATTAGTTACTTTCAACTTTAAAGGCGGATTTTGAATCACAAAATAAAAATATAAATCTAAAAATGTATGAAACCGATTTCGTTCTGACGCGTCGCGACACGACACGTCAGAAATATAAATGACCTGTGACTATGCCTGCGTTAAAGTTGTGACAACACGTTTGGTGTGGTGGTTAGTGACCCTGCCTGCCACGTCAGCGGTCGTCGAGTTATTGTGTGTGAACAATATTTTTATCGTAACAGCAGCCCTAGCATTACTACGATGGCAGCGAGGCCGCGCGGCTGCGATCGCTAACATCGATAACAACTCTATAGTCGAGCTTATTAGGCACAATTTAGCACGCAGCGGTCGCTGATGCGTCGCGACGAAATGAAGTAGGCTATTAACGCGCTGGTACACGATTTTTTGTAGGGAGTGATTTATCTGTTACGTAGTAACTATTAACTAATCTGTGCCGGTACTAATATTATAAGTAAGTAAGCTGCCCGAAATTTTCAAGTGTAAGAAAGTGCCCCTTTCTGTAAAACGAAGGGCATACGAGCAATGTATCCAGCCGGTCATAGTAAACGAGGCAGAAACTTGAACCTTTACACAATATTACGTCCGAGAGCTCCAAATAGCCCAAAGAAACATGGAACGCGCCATGTTAGGTATCACTCTAAGCGACAAAATAAAAACTCGATAATCCGGAGTCGTATTAAACTTAGTGACGTGGGGCGTATCATTGCGCAAAGAAAGTGACGATGGGCAGGTCACGTAAGCTGCAGAAGCGATGGCCGGCGGAGCAGGAAGGTGCTGGAGTGGAGGCCACGGACCGGCAACAGAAGCGTTGGACGCCAGAAAGCTAGATGGGTGGATGACATCACAAATGTCACGGGAAAGAATTGGTTAGAGAAAGCCCAAGATCGGACAAGATGGCGTGCATATAAGGAGGCCTACACTCAATAGTGGGTGAAAAAGAAGAAGAAGAAATTAAGAAATTCATAATAATTAGGGTGATTGTAACAAAATAAAAACTATATTTTGTATTTTGTGATTCGAAAGTATTTCATTACTTTGACAATCGATGCTGTATCTACAGGGATCTCTAAATCCCATAGTGAGATGCGCAGTAACTCCCACGCACATGCGTGTGATCGGTAATGACGGTAAAAAAGAATAAAATATAATAGGTTGTTATAAACCAAAGGCACGCGGGCGCAAGGGGAGTCCGTCTTGAGCGATCGGGATGATTGGTCGATGACAGTGTGCGCGACGGTTGTGTGCTCCCGTTCTTATTAGTACGTGTTTTTTGAATATAATTAAAAATCAGGTGGTTTGGTGGCCTAAGTAGGGTCCCCTGTGTACCTAGTGTACCTAGTGTTGATAGTTTGGTGCGAGTGTTCCCAAAACTTAAGAAGACCAGGCCCAAAGCTGGGCTTTGACCGGCGTGATCGACATAGGGGAAGCGCTCCTCCCACCGCCGCTGTTCTGAACCTGCTGATGGGACACTTGCTGTAAGTGATTTTCAAAGTTATTAGGCATCATCTAACGTGCCATCCCAAGTGCCGCGAATCGCGGACAAAAGTGCGCCCCGGCGTGTTTGATGAGGTTAGGACAACGTTGCTACTGTCCTACACACGACCGGCTGCGTGCTGAACAATTTTGGTAGCAGAGCGTGGTTCCTCTATTTTAAGGACACCGTTGGTTTAGCCTTAGTGCTACGGGTCCTTAATACCTAATAGAAGACCCACTTAGTAAATTGTTAAAATAGTTGCATCTATTAAAGCACTGGACTGCACGTTGGATATGCCTACTGTTTAGGTCGTGTAGATTTGATTGGTTCCAGTGTCTACTTATAGTATTGCATGCAGCCCCAAATGGGAGATTTGCCTGCAGATCGCGTCACGGAAAGCAGACCCTTTGCTAGAGTAGGTACGGACTTTGCCGGTCCCTTTATGGTCAAAACGTCGCGACTTCGTAATGCGAAAAGCTATAAAGCTTATTTGTGCGTTTTTGTTTGTTTGACCACCAAGGCTGTCCACTTGGAAGTAGTTTCAGAATTATCCACTGAGGCATTTATTGCCACTCTTAGCAAATTTGTTTTTCGCAGGGGACTGCCGTCATTGATTCGTTCAGATTGTAGAACGAACTATAAGGGTGCGAATAATTACCTTAATGATGTAAATAGGTTTTTATCAGACAATAAGTTAGACATTGGAACCACCCTATCCCGACGTGGGATAATCTGGAAGTTTAGCCCTCCAGCTTGTCCGCACTGGGGAGGGATTTTCGAAGCTTGTGTGAAGGCGGCCAAAACCCACCTGCGTCGTGTGATAGGAGACACCGTCCTTACTTTTGAGGAACTTGATACGGTGTTCTGTAAGATTGAGGCCGTCCTCAATTCGAGGCCACTGTGCCCTCTGTCATCGGACCCAAATGACCTGGAGTCGTTGACCCCAGGACACTTTTTAATTGGACAACCCCTTAATGCGCTGCCGGAATATCCGTTGACTGAAGTAAGATCCCATCGTTTGTCACGTTACCAGCTATTGCAACAGTTGTCCCAGAATTATTGGACACGCTGGTCGTTGGAGTATTTGCACATCTTACAGCAGCGCGTTAAGTTGACCGACAAGACCAACCCACCCAAGAATGGTGACCTTGTTTTAGTTAAAGATGCCAACCTTCCACCTCTATTTTGGCGGCGGGGGCGCATCGTTAAGTTAACCTTCTATGCTGATGGAGTGCCACGTCTTGCTGAGGTCTTGGTTGGGGATTCGGTCTTGAAGAGAGCGGTCACCACGCTCTACCGTTTACCCGTAGACTAGCGTACCGTTGATGACGACCCGGGACGGGGGGATGTTATAAACCAAGGGCGCGCGGGCGCAAGGGGAGTCTGTCTTGAGCGATCGGGATGATTGGTCGATGACAGTGTGCGCGGCGGTTGTGTGCTCCCGTTCTTATTAAGTACGTGTTTTTTGAATATAATTTAAAAATCAGGTGGTTTGGTGGCTTAAGTAGGGTCCCCTGTGTACCTAGTGTACCTAGTGTTGATAGTTTGGTGCGAGTGTTCCCAAAACTTAAGAAGACCAGGCCCAAAGCTGGGCTTTGACCGGCGTGATCGACATAGGGGGAGCGCGCCTCCCACCGGCGCTGTTCTGAACCTGCTGATGGGACACTTGCTGTAAGTGATTTTCAAAGTTATTAGGCATCATCTAACGTGCCATCCCAAGTGCCGCGAATCGCGGACAAAAGTGCGCCCCGGCGTGTTTGATGAGGTTAGGACAACGTTGCTTCTGTCCTACACACGACCGGCTGCGTGCTGAACATAGGTATTTATTTGACCAACACTGTACATTCAACATTCATAACAAAAGGAAAAGTTGGTAAAAATAACAATAATATTATTAACGATTAGAATATAAATTGTTTAAAAAATCTAAATAAACAGTACTTTGTCTAGTTATGCAGGGCCTGCTCTCAGCATAAGCTACGAATTATACGTACCGCTGACTTACAGTGCACCCTTGCATGACGTAAAATACCTTCGTTGTTCGAATACAGATAATAAGGCCGCCATTTGTACTTCCTCCCGTATTGTTCTCTTTCAGTCTTTTATATGGTGTACAATAAAGTGTATTTTCATTTACAGTTAACATGAGCAACATTAACATTTTTGTTATTATCAATTAAAAGTTGTCCCAACAATAACAGTTGGGACAACTTTTAATCATAATAATTTTTTCCAAACCTGCACATGTTGTTTTTCATGCAATCAATAGTTAATACTATATACGTTTGTGCCTCCAGCCGGCCGGCGTCGAGGAGAGCGCGCCCCGGCCCGAGCTGGTGTCGGATCGCGCGCCCGAGCGGCCGTGGGACCTGGAGAACATCCTCATGACCCTCGTGTCCGTCGCGCTCACCGTCGTCTGGTTCTTCAGGTGAGGGCACTGGCCGTTAGCCAACTGAGTCCAAGTAGCAAAGGCCTCCATCATTGAAATAAAGTCGTCGCTACGTAATTTAACGCAAAAGTTTGTTGCAAAGAAATTATAATTTGAATCTGTTTGTCAGCCATGAAACGGCGCTCTCTATCGATCTGCGTACGAGCTAAAGAAATGCAAATAGTGCGTGTTCCACTGGATTCAAGTAAAAAACCTTTAAATTTATATAAAATCTTGATGTTTTATATAAAATAAATAAAACAACAGCGTTTTTCTAATAAGTATTACGTATACTATACTTAATTTCATCGACGTACTTAAGTAAATGTAAAAGATAATCATATAAATAGATACTGTTTAGAGGTAAAATGTCATAATTCTGCATTTTTGAAACAAAACCATTGTTGCCAATAATAATATAATCTATTAAAAGTATAACACAATATATTTTTCTTGGCGTTGTATGTTTGTATATTTTTTGTAGAAAACATTTCAGAGTGTTCAGCGGGCTTAGTCGATAAATGCCTAATTCTTAAAACGCCTAGCATTCTAAAAATGCCTTATTCGAAAAATGGTCAATTCTTAAAATGAGCAATTCATAAAAGGACTAATTCTTAAAATGGCCAATTCGTAAAAGGACTAATTCTTAAAATGGCCAATTCGTAAAAGGACTAATTCTTAAAATGGCCAATTTTCAAAAGGACTTGTACTGCAATACATATAGACATACATAAATTAACATGTACTAATACACATACACATATATAATTAAATGTATATTAAAATAAATAAAAATTAAAATAAAGAAATAATGATAATGATAAAATAAAAAGTACACAATATAATAATATCGTAAATAAAGTAATTATATTTTATATAAAAATTCCATAACATTTGTCTGCTGCACTACATTTTATTAATAAATGTTGCAGCAGATAAATATTATGGAACCATTATAAAATATGAGTCACTGAACACATAATTATAATGTGTGCAATTTACCTTAAACAAATATTCATAACGGAAATGTGTTGAAAAATTGTTTCAAACTACCCCATACCAAATTTCATCTAAATAAGTTTAGCAGTTTTAGCGTGAAGAAATAACAAATAGACAGACTTACTTTCACATTGAAATATTAGTATGGATTTTTCATCCTTTTATATACGTATATATTCGTATTATACTGACACCGCGACCTCTGTGGCGCGGTGGTCAAATACCAGCCTGCAACGCAGAAGATCGCGGGTTCGTTTCCCGCTGTGAAAAAAAAAAATTCTTTTGAGGGTTGACCTTTTAAAGAATAGGTCTTATTAAGAAATAAGTATTTTCAGAACTAGGTATTTAGCGAATTAGACCTTTTTTAAGCTGTTGGGCATTTTAAGAATTAGGCATTTATCGACTAAGCCGTTCAGCGCTATAATGTATAGAAATCTTCGTTCCAGGTGCGAGTACTCGAACATGTTCACCGCGAGCGCGAGCGTGGCGCTGTTCGGGCTGACGGTGTTCTACAGCGTGGCGATATTCGGCCTCTACCTCTCCGACACATTCCACTTTGACCGGCGGCCCGCGCAGCCGGTACCCACCAACTAATGTACACCTTAACACCTACGCCTCAAGGCACATTATTCTCGGCAAGTCATAGTTTCTGTGACGTCTTAAAATCTTAACGAACAGTGTATGTGTAATTGTGTACCGTACTCGTATTCGCTATGAGATTGTATTATGATTTGGGCACTCTTAGCTGACTTATTGGGCTTCAAACATTTATGTAAAAGGCTAAAGTTTATAATCTAGGCCCTAAAAGCAATAGCGTTGGTGAGAGTTGATGTTATATATAGGTTATATGTAAATTTACTTTTCAGTCAGATCCGCAACTAAAGTCATTTGATGTCGTGTTCCATAGTATTTCCTTAAACGTTTAAAGACGTATGCGTGTAATTGTACCTACTTGTCTTTTTAGATACTTATCGACCTACTTATAAAACTGGCTACGCGACTGTACAAAGCTTGGTGGACAATGTCTCCTCCAACACAAAGGCAAGATTATTGTGAAAAATGGCAAAGCCATAACAAGAAGTTGCTTATCGGCTTAGTTTTTCATTAGGGCTTTATTGAATAATTTAAACTGAAATGTAACCAACCAAGTTGAACAAGTTGACAGCCAAGAAAAATAAAAACGGCGGGCCTAGTTTGGCCTCCTAAAAAGTTATGTAAACTGGTACAATATCGATACTGTTATCCGGCCTTTGTAAACGTGTACAGCGCCTCTAGCGGACGGTTCGCAAAATGTCAATCAATTGCGCAACATCGTATCGTGTTGTTTTTAAAAGTAGGCTGTGGTCTGCTTTAGCACTGTTAACTCCATAGTAATTAATGCAAACGTCTAATTTTTCTCTATTATAGTGTAACATCTCAAAAATTACAGATTTTAAATTAAACCATTGGTAAGAGAAAATTTATTACAAAAATCTTAACAAGTTGTTTAATAAATGTGAAATTATATACTTATCATATAAAATAATGGCCAAATGTTCTTTTTTCTAGTCTAGTGTTGTCGTTAATGTTAGTTCGACAGTAACAGTGAAGGCATTGTAAGAAGTTATTCAACTATTGAGATTTCGTTACAATTTGTAGGATTGTATGTAACTTGTGAGTCAAAGAACATCCCATCGGTGTTAGAGTAGCAAACGCTTAAAGAAACTTTAATTAATTTCGGAAATAATGCTTCTAAATATATCAAGAATCGTTTAATAATTTGTACATTATTAATCCTTTTGTGTTGGTGAGATAAAAAAATATCTGTTTACCAAATAGTAAAATCATATTTATATATTTTTATGTTATTTCCTTTTGTCCTGACGACATCGTAAACGTATTTGTTGCGTGCGTCATGCTAATTACTGTGATTATATATTTTTTTAAGTCTTAAGGCTAGGGCGTCATTGCGCGGAAACTCCGTCGCGGTAAATCCGTATATGACGGGTTAAGTCGAACGGTCCGTTAACGGACAACCGATAGTGCGTCCAATGACAGCAAATTATACACAATGAAAAAATAAAAAAATATGCAAAGTATTGATGTTCTGCCGCGTAACTTCCTCGGAATGTGGCCCTGACCTAATAGGATAGGTGCCGGCAAGTTTAGTATACTAACAATTTAAAATACAATTAATAAAACTAAATTGGATAGCCCAAAAAGACAATTCTGCTAAAACCATCTTTAAAATTCATTGCAGATTATTATAATTTTCTTAACATTCAATTCATAATATTATAAAATAAATCATGTATGTACGACGCAATAATTTGAACCAAATAGAAATGTGAATTGTCAAAAGTGGGCCTTTTAGATTTGCAATTATATGAAAGAATCCTCTATGGCCCCGATCCCACTACGCCGGACCGGCAAGATTTGCCGGAAACCGGACACCGGACAGAGGTGTTCACTTTACACCGGCTACGCCGGGCCGGCAGATTTGCTGCCAATTTTAGCGATTTCGGCGCTAGATCTAGCGCTATTATATTTCCCTTCGTAAAGGCTGCACGTAGCATATCGCTTTGTGCTCGGCAAGCAAACTCGCGCTGTCATAAGGACAGGTACGCAAACCCGTTCACATTACTCCGGTCCGGTGGTTTTACCGGCACTTCGCAGTGACAAAACGCTCTGCAAAAATGCCGGGCTTGGTATTTTTGCCGGATCCGGGATAATGTGACTAGCTTCATATAAATTGTACTGCCACTAGCACTTCCGACAGTTTTACCGGCCCGGCAAATCTGCCGGTCCGGCGTAATGGGAACGGGGCCTAACAGAACTCTTATTACGAAACAATACTTGCATAAAAATCTGGTTTATCTATATTATTTTTTATAGTTGGTTTTATTACATGCACAAATATATTTACTTGCGTACCTTATTATTATAGTCAACCGTCCAAATTAAAAATTTCATAAATAAATCAAGAAAATCATTTTCATGTACTAATGTCATATAAAAAGATGTTTAAATAGTTGGTCCTGCAAAAATTGTAAATAGTTGATCATAGGTTTATACTTAAAAATATTTTTTGTATTTATTTAGATGTAAGTGCGATTTTTAATTTAACATTTACGTAACTTTATCTGCGTTGTGTAAACATACATTCTATTACCGGTTTCTCATTGTGCTAGTTAACTTCTCATTTTTTTGTAATCATTATTGAGTAAAAGCTTTCAAATTTTAAATGTATTTACTGTCATATAGTTTCTTGTGCTGATTAACGTTATTGTTATTTACTTTTTAAGATTAGAGAAAATTCAAAATAAAATTTTTAAACTACACATTTTATTTTATTTAACGGAATTTAATTGAGTTCACATGATCCCTGTGGGACCGGGCTAGGGGATCCTAGTGGATAACATCTAAATGTTCAGTTGGTCACGACTTGGCTTTGGGTCGTCTCGTGTCAAGTCCCGGGACTTTTCCGAATTTTATTGTCTTGTGTCCCGGGACTTTAAGCTCGAGACATCGACATTGTACCAGTAGTTTGTTGCGCTGTAATTAGTTCACGTGTTCACGCTTCCCGCCGTGACCCGAGAGCGAGAAAACGCACTGAAAGAATGTAAAGCTTTGAACACAATAAACCCGACATTTATAGAAAACTAAGAGTGTTCTTATCCGGAGCCGTAATTACCAAAATCAGAAATAGATTTAAGCTCTTTTTCTTAATTTGAGAAATATACAGATTCATCATCATCATCAGCCTATAATAATCCACTGCTGGACATAGGCCTCTCCAAGTGCACGCCAGCGAGAACGATCCGCGGCTACTCTCATCCAGCTCTTGCCAGCCACCTTGCGAAGATCGTCGCTCCACCTAGTCTGAGGGCGTCCTACACTATGTTTGCCGATACGCGGTCTCCACTCGAGAACTCGTTTACCCCAACGGTTGTCGGTTCTGCGTCTAATATGACCGGCCCACTGCCACTTCAGCTTGCTGATTCGATGGGCTATGTCGATTACTTTCGTTCTCTGTCGGATCATCTCATTCCGAAGTCGATTCTTCAGAGAAACTCCGAGAATAGCCCTTTCCATAGCTCGCTGAGCGACTTTTAATTTGTGAACCAGCCCTACCGCGAGTGTTCACGTTTTGGCTCCGTATGTTATGACCGGTTACAAATAGAAAGCTAACTTTTTTATTATTACCACATCTAAGTCAAAATAATGTAAGCATACGAATTGTTTAATAATTACATTTGAATTTGATGTTATGTTCATTAATGTTTTAATTTGAAAAATTGCGTTTGAATAGACTGGATTCTAATTTTATTCTGAAGTCTCGAAGTCCCGAGATGTCCCAGGAATTTAATAGTGTCGGGACTTCCCAAACCCTAGCCACGAGTTAATGCGACTGTGGACCAAAGGATTATGCAGACGACGGACTTTCAGTCCGTCTAGTGAGTGAGTAGTCGATGAAGCAATCCAATTTGACTGACAAAAGTCCATCGTCTGCGCAATCCCTAAATGGATTGAAAAAGTGTGCGTCATCCCAGCAGCGCCTTACTCTTGCATTTTGAAATGGATTATTGACTCTTCGTGACATATTGTCAAAGTAAGTATTTCCGAAGATACATAAATGGCTCCGCACACTGGACGACTTGTCGCTGCGTCTAGTAGCGTAGAGCACGCGCACACACGACGACAGTCGTGCGACAGTTGTGATCGTCAGTCAAAATATATGAAAATTGTCGGCCGTAGCCTGTCGTCGCGTCTAGTCGCCGAGCTGTCGCAGTCGCGTGTCGCCTAGTGTGCTCCTAATGGCTCGTTTGTGGCGCTGCTGGGATGACGTCAGTACAGCAGCGCCACACCTACATCTCTTAAACTAAAGTACTTTAGAAGCTCATTTTTTCAGGCCTTATAGAAAAGATGTATTTTATCAGCCTATAGAAAGGCTGATAAAATACATCTTTCGACAAATACAAATCCAAAAGAAAAGAGATAGAAAGTAATAGAAGAATTAAGAACTACCAATCGAAATAATAAATCCAGTGTTGCTGTGTTGCAATATACTTACTTGGTTTTTAAAATAAAAAAACATAATTTCAAAATACTTATGACTTAAATAAATGTGACCTACTAACATCTGGTCTGTACACAGACCAAGTATCGGTCTGTGGTTGTGTATGTAATGTAATATGTAAAAAAAGAATATTCTTATCAACATTTGTTTTTATGTTAACGGTACTTGCATAACCGTTCGAAACCGGATTCATTGAAAGCCCTCATCTCACGAAATAACCTGTAATTTGAAATTATTTTGTCACAAATAGGTGGCACTTTGATTACATACAGGACTACGTTAAAATTTGGTACGTAGCTTTATAACTCAAGATTTAAGTGGCGCTGCTGAAATGAGGTATGAGCAATCCATTTCACTCGTTAACTATTTCAGGTAGCGAATGTTTCACATTTTGTCACATACCTACTAATAAGGTTAAGCGAATACAATATAGCAATCTAATAGTAAAGGCGTATTGTAGTTTTCGAGATCGACGATAAATGTATTTTATAGTGCCTGGTAGAAAACGATTAGCAAACGCAACAAATGGAGGTAATGTTGCCGAATTTGGCAGGAGTAAGAAACAGAGGGGTGAATCTTCCATACATTGAAATATTACAAAAAAATCGTATACGGCAGCGCCATCTTCCGTAGGAGGAACCTCAAGTTACTATCTGGTTATTCATATATCACTAGATGGCGGTAGTATAGATAGCATTTAAATTAATAAGTTACTTTTAGTTATTTTCTAGTACACAAAAAAAATGCAAACTAGTTTTTTGTAAATATTATATATATTTTTAGCGCCATCTATCGGGAAGAAGCGTAAACGTGGACGCAAACGTCTACTACCGCCATCTATTGTACAGGGAACCTAGTTTCCCATCTTTTTTTCTGTGAGAGGCACATCTATACCCAATATTATACATAGTCTATGGTAAGAAATTTCACTTTGACCCTATTTTATTGACTCATTTTGTCATCAAAATATGGAACTAGGAAATTCGATTGGAGCAGACAGAGCGTTCAAATACTTCGTGGTTTCAGAGATCTCCCTCAGCCTCGGCGACTTTTGGAGCTCTAGAATCATCATTATGTCCCCACTGCTGGGGCAAGAGCCTTCCCTATGGATGGATAGGGAGAACGGGCCATAAACCACCCGGGCCGTGCAGATTGGTGGTTAACACACTGCTAATGCAGCCGGGGACCAACGGCTTTACGTGCCTTCCGAACAATACTTGCAGAATATCGAAAATTACAATTTGTCACAAGCCATTTTGCAAGGGCCTGAAAAAATGTGAGCTTCTAAAGTGCTTTAGTTTACCGATATCTAGGTGTGGCGCTGCTGTAGTCATCCCAGCAGCGCCACCAATTCATTTATCTCCGAAACTACTTACCCCTCTCGACTTTCTATTATCTTATTTAGAACCAGTATTAAATTAATTTTAAGATTTATTTTGTACTTCACTTTTTAATAAGGGAACTTAATAAGAAAACAATAAATTTAATCACAAGTTTTATTTAAAAAATAAGTCATTAATTAACATTGCTTTAAAATCCTTTGAAGTAGTAAGTGTACCATCTGAAACAGAAAATAAAAACAATTAGTCCTTCATTACAGACAACAATATTACGTACCTACCTAATAGTATTATGCTAATCGGTTCCGAAGGAAATGTGTCTTACCGGATTGAGGTTAATTGAAGAGAAACAACAATAACCTCACCTAGGTAAGAATTTACTTTTTCCAAACAATATTTTCTTATTAATACATAGACATTAACAAGCAATCATAAATACTTTTGGAGAAATAAAGATATCTTTTAACTGGATGGCAGAGCTACATTATAAAATATTTTGTTGTAATAAAAAAAGTTTAACTCCTGGTAAGTACACTTAGGTATGACTGTGGCAAACGTTAAAACATCATAAACATTAGGGGAAAATAAAATTACCTTTTATATGAATATAAAGAAGACAGCATCAGCATTCTGAAAGCAAATTCAAATTGTTAATAAGTTTGTAGCAAACAATATGTATAACATTCCACACGAATTTTGAAATTGGTCAGCCATCCAAGGAAGTTAATAAATGCGTGGTAATCATCGTTGCGCATCATAAAGCATTGTATCATCATCAAATTTATTGTTTAAAAAAGTAAGGAAGTAGGTATAAAAAATATATTACCTTTTTAGGGCCAAATTAGCTCCATTTACTTGTCTTAGTACTGGTAGTCCTGTAATAAAATAAAAACTTATAATCCTAACAGAATAACATAAGGTATCAACAATTTATAGAAGTAGGTATGCATAAAATACTTACACAAAATTTACTAAGACTTTGATATACTATAATCGATAAAAAATAGTAAACAACTTTTGGATCTTATATTTTATTAACCATTGGCTTTCCATCTGAAATACACAAAAGCAAATAGAAAGTCAATAGTGGGGGCTGTTGTTGCTTTATCGCTTGCGGTGAAGCTGCAGCGTGTTGCGTCGGATCCAGGCAGCGCGTCGCGAGCCTCCCTTGGTCTGAGAGAATCGGTGACCCTTTCCGAGACCGCGGGAGCTGCGTCCGGCTGACGTCAGACCGCGCATCTCACGGTGCTTGTGGACAGCATTCACGATCCAGTTGATCTTCGGGTCTCGGCGGATAGCCTGTAGAAAATTTTACACTTGAGACACATGATAAAAGACAGGAAATTGATACTTCAGGTTTGCGAGATTCAGATAATACGGTAGGTGATTTTTCAGCAAAACCTTTCAGATTGGTGCATGACATAATGTTCATCATAAAAGAGCTTTTATAAGCATAGAATAATTTAAAAAATATTAAAAGAATGTTGGATATTTACCTTGTGTGAGGGGTCAATCAGGATGACTTCGAAGTATTTGTAAGAAGAATCCTGAGCCACCCAGTATGAGTTCAGCACTCTAAGACCTCCGCAACGGCGACCAACACGTTCCTAAGAACAAAATATTTCATAAGGCAATGATGTAGATATAATAGTAACATAACTATCGGCAGAAGGGACCACGATGAAGTGACACTTAGGAAGACAAATTTATTGGTGTTCTAATCACTCTACATATAGCAAACAGCTACTGGATTACAGATTTATTTAGAAAACGCGATTTAGATTTGCCCTTTTGAGCCAAATCTGAGCATAGCAGAAGATGCTTTCACTTATTAACCACAACTTGAGGTAATTTGCATAAAAAAAATTTAGTGATTTTGTTAATTTAGAAATGTAGGGTGCCTACCAAGAAAGGCACAGGCTCAATTTGATATTTAGATAATACCGTAATTACCTCGGCAATGGACTGCAGGTTGCGCGTAGGCTTCAGCTGGTTGACTCCTTGGCTCTTGGGCTTGCCATAAGTGGCACCCTTCGGCACTGGGCGCTTGCGGCCTCCGCGACGCACGCGGATTCTGAAGATAACATAACCTGTAAACAATAAATGTTACAGTTCGCACGTGTTGACATCGCTACATGGAAAGTAACGTAAATGAAAGAAGGTTAATAATATACCATACCTTGCTTGGCGCGGTATCCTAATCTCCTAGCTTTGTCGGGCCTGGTAGGCCTAGGGGCACGATGCATACGAGTCAACTGGCGGTACTGCCATACTCTGATACGCAACAGAAATCGCATAACATCGCTCAGCTTTTTACGATACAACTCTTGAATATATCGGTATGCACCCATCTTTGGAAGCCTGTGGCAGACCTAGCAACAAAATCAATACAGATTGATCAGAAGTCACATCATCGGTCTGGCCACAACACCGATTCGAGACTCGTCACACAACGCATGTTAAGATATGACACTGAAATTGTAATAAAAGATTAGATATCTAACATAATAACAACATTAACTACTACTCTATTGTATTTACTGAAAAATTACTTGAAAAAGCAAAGGATTGAAAAGATATATTAAGATTTTTACAAACGTACGTCTCGCGTACTCCACAGATAGACAGGAAAAGACAACTAAAATTTAGTTTTAATTTGACTGTACTGACACTAGTAGTGACAGTACCAATATGAACGAATGAAATGAAATGAATTAATCAAGAGCAGTGTTGCCAGTGGCTGATAGTCAAAAGTAACATGAGACGGTTAAAAAAATAACAATTTCACGAGAAAAGTAACAGTAAAGTAACTATTATTTTTAAACCCTTTTTTGTAGAAACACTCCTAATGTACCACCTAATCCACCTATGGCACTTGATTACACAAAAAACTTTCTATTCCATTTTGAAGATTCGAAAGAAAGAAAAACAATGGATCCAATGTTGTTTAATTCAATAAGTATACTTATTATTTTTATTATTATTTATTGTTGCATAAAAACAGGTAACAATAACGAAAGTGTCTTCCCTGACCTCTATGCTAGGCGCCTAGTACCTTCCTTCAGAAATCAGTAGTATTAAAACTTATTGTTCAAAGTAATAAAAGTAATAAATTATCGAAATTTGTTTTCAAAGTTGGTTAGCTACCTTCGCTACCTCGTATAAAAGGGAAGAAAATGGACAAAGAGTAAAGAAATAAAAAATGTTGAAACTATCTTGCGTCCCGTTTCACAATTATCTTTCATCATCATCATCATCATCATCATCATCAGCCTATACTAGTCCACTGCTGGACAATACATTTATCTTTGTATGCCGGAAAATACTTAATTACTAAGTTTTTATCAAGTTCTCAATGTTACGTAACGTAACGTAAAAGTAACATTTTGAGTCGTGTAACATGGAAGTAACATGAGATGGTCAAAAGTAACGTAAAATAATACAAAAGTAACATTCTGGCAATGCTGATCAGGAGCGAATGAAAATGAATAACACTTTTGGACTTCTTGGCGGGAAAGTGAAGAGTCATGTCTGCGGTTTTGTTTTATTTTCGAAAATTTGTGTTATATCGAATATTAATGTGAAATAATGGTGGATTATTAACCGTTAAGTGTTCGTGAGTGTGCACGAGTGTTGGCAAATAAAACAAAACAGTGCAACGTCACTTTTCAAATTCTCTCAAGACGTCCGCCCCAAAGAGAATTTAACACTACGTTTAAGAGACGGGTCTTTCATAGAGAGAAAACGAACTGTCACTCTGTATGAACGGATACTAAAATTGAATACCAACTACAAAGCTGAAATTATTACGTACATGACGTACAGGGTTCCCAACATAATAATCGAAATAGTGATGTATTAGTCGTTGGATTTTTTATCGATAGCTTTATTTTAAAAAAACGGGATTCCATTTATCAATTTTCAAACTTTAGTTAGGGACTAATTAATGCCTTACTTACGCCAACGTTAATTCTCGGTTTAAACAAAAGTTATCTGACAGTTATCATTCAAAAAGTTAAACAAATTTGAAACTGAGTTTCACGTTGGCGCAAATGGGGCTAAGAGCAAACTCTGTTATTAAAATCCAAATCTCATTTAATCAAAATTCAAAAAAATTCAAAATTCAAAATCATCATTCCGTAAAATAAATTTTCAACATTAGCCGCTGAAGCCCATACAGTAAAATGCCATACGACATGACACTATGAAAATAGCTAAAATAAACTGTTCTAGCAGTTTCAACGTCTGTTAATTGTCTTATTTTTATGATGGCATAAGCAGCAGAACTGAGTTTGCCGGCCAATTTCGATATATGAAGATTCCTTTGAAGTTTTGAGTCTTCTTCTTCTTCTTCCAATTGTTTACATCTAGCAAAAATAATAATTATTAGTAGTACTGCATTTACAGTTTATATGTACATATTTGCTGTTCGGGTGGAATAGCAGGTAAATTAATAATAAAATATAAAATTATCGATTGTCGATTAAAAAATGTCAAGCACTATTATCAGTTTATTTTCTCAATTTCAAACTTAAATTTTAATAGAAAACTTTTAAACCACGTAATCTTTATTGTAATGGCATAACAAAATGTGAATGCATGTTTACCTTTCTTCATTTAATGGAAATTAGGCCATGAATATTTGCTTTTGAACTTCTGACCGGTCGGCTCGTAAACCACATATTTCACAGATTTTATAATGCATATCAACAGATCACATCACACGTGATGACGAAAACGTACTATTAGCGCGAAATTTCGCGAGTAATTCATGAAATACACAAATTCACACAATAAAACTTAACCAAAAATCGAGCTTTGTTTACAAACAGACAACAAGAATAAATTAATATGACGGCGGCGGCTGGCTGTCAGTCAGAGTGAGTGAGAGTCAAATAGGTGAAAGCAAGACAGCGATAGCCGCCATTATTTCTAGTACGCGTTTCATACATTACTTTGCATCAGTTTTTTACTAGGCAGTTGCGCCAGACTGGTCCGCCCGAGGACTTAGTAAAGCCCCACATCTTTACTGAGATACTCGAGGGGTTGGGGGTATATCATTTCTCACTTCTCATTTCTATTTATCATTCATCATCATCATACAAAAAAGAAATATTGTTTATTTATGTATTACTAATAATAAAAAATACTTGAAATTGGCTAAATGCTAAACGCGAAGCCATTAATTAAGATTAAAAAAAAAAAAAATAACACTTTTTTAGTTAACTTCTCTCATTATGATAAAGCAGAAACATATAGCCCGAACAGCCTTATCTTTAGTTTTCATTATTTGTCATCCTATAGTCTATGGTTTCTGGCATTAGAGCCTCACACCACACCCGTGTGCACTAAACTTATGAATCGCCTAAGTCTTGGCTTAACTACCTACTACTAGGTGTGAGGCTCTAATGCCAAAAACCATAGACTATAGGATTTTCATAAGTTTAGTGCAAACCTTAGTGGATGTCAGAGTCAGAACCTGTGCTCAGAACAATTTATTATTCTGAAATTAGAGCACGGATGAACTGAATGAATAAAGGGCTAATCTTAGATTTTATTCTGCGGGGCTGAAGGTGTGGTGGTTGGTGGTGACGAGGAAAGGAAAGATCTAAAATCTGAAAATTGTCGATGACTTGTTGGTTTTCATAACAGATATCGAGGATATTTTAAATTTTAAAGTTGGAGAATCTGAGATTGAATACCAGAAGGCATTACTTAAATAAACTAAGGTTTAATAGGCATATTTAACAAAATTGTGAATATGAATTTGGTCGACCTATCGGGGTTGCTATGTTAATGACAATAGCGCCCTCATTTATTTTCTACTTTTTTATGTCGCACTGTAAGTAATCATTTATTTGGTTCACAGATTATTTACAAATAAAACTAAACTCTTAAATATAATATTCTTAAATCTAATACTATTTTTAAATAAAAAAATTGCCCCAGATCATCCTCCATCAAGCAGAGTACCCAGTAAGCTAGCAGCATTGCCTCGTTGGATAGCTAGGCTTATTCGCTGTTCCAGGTAGCTGCTGGCTCTGGGGTCCCGGGTGATCTCTGTTGATTTAGTTGATATATCTTTACAAAGTTTGTGAGCATTCGGGCCCCATGGACCTAATGTCTCTACTCCAAGCGGCTCAAATATGATCCCCAGTCAGATTCTCATACTTTCGCCGTTTGAGGTTCTCTGCGTGATTTGCAGCCGCGCGCCAGCTATAACGGAAGTGCTTGGAATGGGGGAGGGGGCTAGCGTATCGACACAAGTAGCATCACTAGCATCCCACACTAGGGGTTGCCAAGATGCAGAGCAATGGCAAGGCGAAAAAGACTAGGATAAGATTAGGAATGGGTAACGCTTGCAACCAACAAAGACGTGACTCCCATTTCCCTCAGCTAAGAGGCGGGCCTTCTCTGCAGGCCGTACGTGTTGATAAGGTTATTACGCAACAGTCCGCAGAGAGGCTCGTCCCAAAGCCAATGGGAAGAGGTATTTGTGAGATAATTGGAATTCAGGCAAGCTGAGCTCCAGGCGTCGTTGGCCTCGTCCAAATAGGAAACCAAATGGGAACATGTTGTGTGTTTCAGTATTTTATTGATAAGGGGTTGAGTAGCATGATCCGAAGACAAGAACACCGGAAGGGACACGTCAGTAGTTTTACGGATACCCAGGCCACTGAAATAGCTTTCTATTCTTTTCTGTTCATTTTATAGTGTTTTTGAAATCTTAATATTTCCTTTTTGTTATGTATAAATATTTAGTTTTACAAAAAGATTAGACTTGATAGGTTCTTGTCTATAAATATTGTCAATTGTCTGTCTGTTGTCAACAGCGCTGCCAATCTGGGCGGAATTCCCCAAACTGCGGGGGAACTGCGGATTGGGTAATTTGTAGGGAGAGCGTTTATGTGGGGAAAATACGGGGAATTTAGATATTTACACTAGAACTGAACTTAGAAGTAATAAAAGTAGAGTAGAGTAGAGAGTAGAGTAGTAATAGTTTAGAGTTTATTTTATGGCAACATTTATGTCCATCAAATTTTGTCTTTATAGAGGAGTGGGATTTCCTCTGTGGGGACTAAAATGAGCTCATGTTTATAGGATTTTGTTTTTTTATGATCTATGTACATGCCAACATGTGGCAATAAATGATATGATATAATATGAACTGTTGAGTGTTGTTGATGAAATGTATTTAAAATACGCAATAAGCCTACTCATCGTTCTGCCTTTCTCAAACGCATCTGTCGAAAGAAAATTTAGCGTTCTAAAGAATTTGAAAACAGAGAATCGTAATCACTGGCACAATGACACTGTAGTAGCGCTTATGGCCACTAGAAAAGGTAATAAGAAGAAAAAAGGGAGCCTAAAATTTGATCCGTCAAATGATATGTTAACAATACAAATTTGGCGCAATGAAGAGCTGCACAACGTTAATTAAAATCATTAAATACTTAAGTATAAGTAATAAATATATTTGATTTATATGAATAGTACTTTTATTGCTTTGCTAAAAACTTGTGGGGAAAATGTGGGGAATATCGATTTTATTCTCCTTAAAATTGGGGATTTTCAGTTAGATTTTTGGGTAATCGAGACCGTGTAAGTCGGCAACACTGGTTGTCAATGTCGCTTTCCGCCATCTTAAAAGCGTAATTGTTGTCATGTTTACGTTGAGTGGTAAAAGTGAAAATTGTGATTTTTGTAGGCATATTTAGGTAAATACTTAATGTAATAGAAAAAATATTTATTTTCTATGTCAATATATAGTAATAAAGGCAAATAGAGTGTTTCTATTGAATAATTAAACGTAAAGCATTGCCTAAAGATTAGGCGCCAAATTGGTTGTAGTCGTTAGCATTAGCAGTTAACACTATATTTGCACAATAAACGTTGTTCATCGCATTGTTTCGTCCTATTTTGGATATTCTATATTCGGTGTATCTCACAGTATCTTTTAAGTTATAAACTGCAACAAAACATTGTTTTCAGGACAAGGTTGATGTAACCGCTGGACTGGTGATTAGCAACACATCAAAATGTTTTACGCACATTTTGTGCTGGCCAAGAAAGGCCCCTTGGCCAAGATTTGGCTGGCAGCTCATTGGGACAAGAAACTTACTAAAGCACACGTATTTGAAACTAATATTGAAAAATCTGTTGATGGCATATTGAAGCCAAAAGTGAAGATGGCTCTTCGAACTTCTGGCCATCTGTTGCTAGGAGTAGTGAGAATTTACTCCAGGAAGGCGAAGTACTTATTGCAGGATTGTAATGAGGCATTTGTTAAAATTAAGGTACAACATACTATAACTAAATTCTGCACACTTCATTTATTAGTTGTATTGGTAAAAAAATTATCCTGATTTGATTATGAACTTGAACACCAAAGCATGCATGCATCTTTTCTATATTTATTACATTGCATTTAAGTATAACTTTATTCTCTCCCTACTCTTTAAGTCTGCTGACTTCAAAAACTTGCTCGATTTAAATTGATATTTATTTACTTATTTTATCATCATTTATTATATATCTATCTTTATTATTTAGATGGCCTTCCGGCCTGGCATGGTGGATTTACCTGAGGAACACAGGGAAGCAGCCATGAATGCTATTACATTACCAGAAGTTTTCCATGATTTTGATACTGCTATGCCTGAATTAAAGTAAGTTTTATTTATTAGTGTTGATATTCACTTCATTACATTCAACATTAATGTCTTAGGTTTTACTTAAAATTAAGTTGTATGAAGTATATAATTCCAGGTTATAATATTACTTTTTGTCAGAAGAGCAGACCTCTGCCAAAACAGTTTTTCTTAAACTTAATTGTGGGGCCCAATGTATTGTACCCCTTACCTGTTAACTATAAAATATAGACTATTATGTTGTAAGAATTCCTATACAATTGTCTTTGAAACATTTGGCATTTGGCAAGGTATCAAATTTCAACCAACAGTCTTATAACAATAAGGAGATGTCCCAGTAATAATTTACATTAATATTTTGTACTATTCTTTAACAGTGAGGTGGATATTGAAGCTCAGTTTTCTCTTAACCAATCCCGTGCTGAGGAAATTACAATGCGTGAAGACTATGGCTCATTGAACTTGGTCACCCATGATGATGGCTTTGGTGACATGGGCTTTGATACAGATAACCCAGATATTATGAGAGAAGCTATTGGCAATGAAGGTGGACTTGAACAGGTAAAATTAACCAACATGAATAAAGTTTACTTGTAGCATTAGATAGAAGGAGCTTATAAAGTAATATTTCACAGTAAAAAATTTAAACTATTGTTTACATAGTAAGTATGCGTAGCAAACTGTCCACATTCAATATTTTTTTGGAATTGAACAGGTATAAACAGCCTACATAAACAGAATTTGCTTAGAGCATTACAACAGAGCATACTCTTAAAGTAATATTTTGTAGTAAAAAAATAAAAAAATGTGTACATAATTACCATGTTTATTGGATTTCTATGCCCAGTAAACCCAAGCCGAGGTCCTAGCTTTTAGAGGCTTACAGCTTGCTTGCTGTTGACTAATCAGTGGACATTCTTTTTCTATTCTAGAGTAACCTTCTATTCGCGGATGGGTCGTCACTAGAGCTAGCCGGTAAAGAGACGGGTGTGGCCAGCACTAGCGCTGCGGGAGTTCCGACATTAGCGTCGCCCGCGCACGAGCGGCGTATGGAAGCGGCGCCCGGACCTATGGACATAGGTTTTGGCGACGGCGGCGCTATTGGGGATGTCGCGGACTTTGGCCGTAAGTTAACTAGAAATTTAAACCTAATATTTGTGTCATGCGTTATGAATTTGGTCAAGGTAGACTAAAGAAAATGCGGCATAACAGTGGAACGACTAAAAAGATATAATTTTATGTTATTTTTATCAATTTTCTTTACCAAAATTGTTTTCACGAAAAAATACCTAATGGTTCATAAAGCAGATTCCTTGTATTTCCTATGGATTCAGATTTTCCCATACTGTCCCAGTAAAAAAACACTATAATGAGAATTAAAGCTCTCCCCACTATTATCATTAAAGTCCCACAGCTCGAGCCTTCTCATATGAACCTCCTTATTAAAATGGGTCTGCCGTGATTCCTTCCGTCTGAAGTCTTCTGATGGTTATCCGAAATGGGCTGATCCCAGGAATCCCATTATTTTTCAAGCCAGAGGCAGAGTCACAGTCGCACAGTAACTCTGGCCGCATTTTAGAAGCGTTATGCCAGCCGCACTGGAAACGTTTTCGTATGAACACGTGCAATTACAAATAGTCTAGAGGAGGAGTGTTGTTATTATATTGTTGTGGTTGCCCTTAGACGCCGGCGGGCTGTTCGAAGGCGATTTGTTCGGGGACGTTACGGCGGGCGGCGGCGGTGCGGGCGCGACCGCCGGTATGCCTGGCACCTCAGCGCAGCCCCAGTCACTGCAGGTTGGTACACACGTTACCATAAGTTGAATACGTTACAGCATGTTTATGACAATATGTTTTTAAAGATTATTATAAACGCATAAATAATAATGTTAAGTTTTAGCATAACCTTTTTTTAGGGCTAACGTTGAGGCCAGTTGTACTTTTTAATGCGCAGCCGGAAATTATCGTGCGTATTCGTACGAAAACGCATGATAAATCCCGATCTTCCGATTATTTGTGATCGCAATTATAGGTGCGAATGCGAACTAGTCGTGCGTGTACGCGCGAATAGTTCCGACGTTCGAAATCAATTCCAACTTTTTATCATTTATTATTTTTATTACTATGTAACTGACATTTCATCAGAGAAAAACGCAACCAGCGCCAGCGTGCGTAGTAAGCGCCAGTAAAATTCGTAACTGCTTTGCCACAAAACGATGGCTAAAGTTAGACAGCTTAAACCAGACGCTGTCAATTTTTAAGCTAATATTTTTAGACAGATACAATCCATATTACTACAAAACAGTGTTTAAGTAAAACAATGGCTAAATACGTGTTTTAAATATTGTGTCTCTGTCTAAGAGTATTAGCATAAAAGTGACAGCCTCTAGCCATCGTTTTTATACAGTAAATACATAAAAATAAAACAATACAGTAAAATTTGCACTCCGATTATAGTCGGGCACAGCGAATATAGAGATCGTAGTACAATTAGTAAGTGTGTGACTCGGTCGGTTTGTATAGGCGGAGATAGACGCGGCGGGCGTGGGCGAGGGTGAGGCGGCCACGGCGGCGGCCGACGCTCCCGACTCCGACGACGACATGGGAGACCACTACGACGCCGGCAACTCGCCGCACCACAGGTACCTACGGCATTTGATATCTTTAGCCTAGCCTCACACACACGCGATCGCACGCATCCATTTACTCACGCACACTTCACACGCCCACGCACATGCGCACGCAATCGTACACGCGCACACGCACACGCACGCACGAATGTATACTCACCCACGCACATGCGCAAACGTACACACATACGATGCGTACACGCACGTACGCACGCATCCACTTATCCCACACTTCACACTACACCTTCATGTCACCCCAAGTAGCATCACAAGCTAGCTAGCTTAGATTTTCACAAAATGCTTAAAGCTGTACAGTTGAGTTTTGACTTTCTGTTTTAACACCCTAAGCATCTTTTGACACTCTTGTACGTCATTAAAAGGACCTTAAGTTCTAAATGAGCTGGTAAATTGATGTTGTAAACGCTTGTGTGCTGCTTGGGACATACATCACACAAATACATCATGCACATGTAGACGAGATGTATATTACAACACTTTATTATTGAGGAGCAGGAGTTCGTGCTACAGGCATTTAATATAATGCCTACTAGGTAGATCACAATTATTGTTCATATGACAGTAATTTTTTCTTACACGTAAATTTATGATGTTAGTTTACAATGATGTTAGTTATATGGCTTATTTAAAAGTTGTTATTACATTGCCATGTATAAAACTTGTATGGTCACTATGCCCGTATGTTTAACAGCTGGGGCGCGTCCCCGCCGCCGCACTCGCCGGCGCCGCCCGCGCTGGAGGACGCGGCCGACCTAATGCCGCCCCCCGCACCCCGCCCGCCCTCCGTGCATCCAATGGTATGATCCACTTATTTATTGTCAGTATATCAATTAATTGAATATAGTGGTATAGGTCGCGTTAAACTTCTATTCCCCTCTGAAGTTGCTTCGTTGCGCAGCTGTATAGTCAGGGCTTTCGCCCTACTAACGCCTATTTTTTACTACTGCGACGCGAATCGCGCCAACTTCAGAGGGGACTAGAATCTTCGAATCTTTTTACCTTTCATCATCCGCTCATTTTATGTCCCCACTGCTGAGACACGAGCCTTCCCTATGGATGGATAGGGAGAATGAGCCATAAACCACCACGCAGGCCCAGTGGTGCGGATTGGCGGTTGTTAACGACTGCTAATGCAGCCGGGACCAACGGCTTTACGTGCCTTCTGAAGCACGGAGGACCCCGAGATGATACATTTTTGGTCACCCATCCGATGACCGGCCTTTGCGAAAGTTGCTTAACCTCAGCACTCGCAGACCGGGCGCGTTAACCACTGCGCCATCGAGCTCCTCATCCTCTTTTTACCTAATCATTATCAAAAGGGGTCAGCAACTGATTTGTGACTTTAGAGATAATTGAATACAATGAGGTGACGTTAAAAAAAAACAAATATGGAGGCTGTGCGACGCCATTGGAATTGGTGAAAAACAATTTTTTTTTCGAATACTTCATTATGGGTATCAAATTAGAGGGCTCAATACAAGGATTTCAAAAAGGTATGTCATGAAATTTGTCTAACTAAAAAGACAAATTAAAAAATTAAAAAAAACCCGCCTGCGTAAAAAATAATAAGTAAGTAAATAAGTAATAGGAGGCACGCACAAAGTGAGAATGATATGACTTATCATTAAATTTTATGCCTCCGACTGCATGTTATGTATGATGTTGCATAAATTGAATTTTTATCTTGTTCCTGCCTTTCCAGTTGATTTTCTATTTAGTTACTTATTATTTTTTACGCAGATGGGTTTTATTTTTTAATTTTTTTTTGCCTTTAGGTTAATCCGGTACTGCTCGTAATTAATACTGATATCATAGCGTGAGATTTAGTCACTAGTTCAAAAATCGTCCCTCTGTTTTACGGTAATGACTACAACACGCAAGGACGCAAGCATTATCAGAGCTATCATATCGTTAAAGAAATATGTTGTTCCGTGTAATAGGAGGTGGAAGAGGCCGTAACGGAGGAGGAACGGCCGCCGGCCCCCTCGCCTCCCCCCGCGGCCGACAACACCACACTACTCAACAACGACGAGGAGTCCTTCGCACTGGCGCCAGTCGACGCCACCGTGCTTAGGGGTAACACAATTTTATTCACTTTTAAATTTAACTGTCACTAATACACAAATGTTGAAAAAAATTTCACGAGCAGGATTAAAAATTATTTGAACATTTATAAATAGCTTGCTTACTTCTTAACTGATCTTTAATATTTGTAAAAATATTATGATCGGATGTTAGTGACGGTAGTTGTTGACATTGAATGGGCGCCTTTGGCTTTCAAAGTAAAAAGTGTTGAATAATTTCGGCGGGCTGGTTAGAACCACGATAGCTCAATTGGAAGAGCACCTGACCCGAAATGTCAGGAGGGTGCAGGTTCAAATCCTGCTCGTGGAAATTTTTTCAACATTTGTGTTTTTGTAATTTGGCCGCAACAAAATTTGCGTTAAAAATTATTTGAACATTTAACTGTCACTTTTTTTTTGTATTTGAAGGTGAAACGACTGACTTTTATTAGGATACAGGTCACCTGATGGTAAGTGACGATAAGGTGGAAGCGCACTTCACCCAAAAGGCCCAACTATTGAGAAACTAGCTATCTTAGGCGCAAAGCCCACGGATATGACGTATGGCGCGGATGTCTTCCGTCTCATTCAAAGTTCATACTAAACAGTAATAAGAATTAGGATCAAATTCAAACGCACTCAATTGCGAGACGAAATATAAAATAAAATAAAAAACCTAAAGAATGATAATTTTTTCAAAAATTGCGCCTTATTTCTTTTACTATTTAGTATTAAATTTTGATTAAGACGACATGCGCGCCATGGCAGCGCTATACGTCATATCTATAGAATTTGCGCCTTACATGCATTATTTATTTACTTATACAAAGCGATAAAACCGCTAAATTGCAACTTTGTACTAAAGTAATTTCTTCAATGTAAATAATGCACTTACAATAAAATTTACCCAACAGGCATAACAAAAACGAAACGCAAACGCAAGCTGATCGTGGACGAAGTGAAAAACATATCCGGCGAGGAGATGAAGAACCAGCTGTCGAACACCGCGGACATCCTCACCACGCTGGACCTGGCGCCGCCCACGCGCCGCCTCATGCACTGGAAGGAGACCGGCGGCGTCGAGAAACTGTTCACGCTACCGGCCAGGCCTATACCCTCCAGGGTGCTATTTAAGGTAAAACACTACTTAAACCGGCTCGTCTTGACGTAGGGAGCCGGCAAACGAGTATCTAAAGCAGCCAAAACGTCCAGAAACTGTCCACGCTCCCGGCAAGGCATGTACCTTCCAAGGTGCTCTTCAAGGTGGTATACCATAACACGAGATGACTGTTTTTACAACGAGCATCTAAAAGCAGCCAGTGCTATAAGAAACTGCTTCACCCTCCCATCTGCTGATACAAAGTAACTTCACGCTTCCAGTAGGCCCATCATCATCAGGCTATTCAAGGTATATCACAATAAACTAGCTGTTTTTAATTTTTTGAATGCATCTAAAGAGACTATAGCAGTCTAATAGACGCTATCGGCGACTCCTTCTAGTTCATGCACTGGTAGGAGACCGGCGCCGCGGTCGCGTCGAGAAACTTGTTCACGCTACCGGCGAGGCCTATACCATCCAGGGTGCTATCCAAGGTATATGGCACTAGCTGACGCTTTTTAAATATAAGGAGCCGACAAACGAGCATTTGAAGTACCTTGATACTAGCGACACGCTTTAGACCAGGGATTCCCAAAGTGGTCGATATCGACCCCTTGCGGTCAAAATCGGCTTCCCAGGGGTAGACGTAAACGAAAACTGATTTTAGGGGTCATCAAATCGACCCCTATTATAATACAAACACAAGTTCTTATTTGAAACTTTCACTACTATTTATTTTGTAAAATTTTAAGGAAAAAATTATGTCAAGTTTATCTAACCAACCGTAAAGTTTTTAAATTGGTAAGTATTTTGTAACAATAGGAAAAAAACTAAAGATAGATATGGGGGGGTCCGATGTATAAATTAATTTTGGAAAAGGGGTCTCTTGCCCAAAATAGTTTGGGAATCCCTGCTTTAAACCATGCACTGGAAGGAGATGGGTGGCTTCGAGAAACTGGCCACGCTGCCCGCGCGGTCCATACCATCTAAAGAAAGCGAATGAAACTGCTTTTAAAACACTAACCATGTTGTGTAAATGTTTCAGGGTATTTGATTCGCAATTGCAACCTAGATCATTCCACGTCTAAGTTAGTACGGTTAACATTACAAATTGTTTAATTTGTATTTTAAAATATGTCTATCATTGATTTACATAGTCGCCCGGCTCCTGTTTGTAATAAGTGGATTTTTGTGTACATGTCTTTTTTTTTGAGCAATTTCGTATGCCGTCCGCGTCTTTTATAATTAAGTAATATACTCACCGATTCTTTTTATTGTTATCGGTTAAGGCAGAATAACAGAGGTTGCGGGTTCTCTGCAGCCTCTGTTATTGAGTCATAGACCTTTTCTTTTAACGTCAAGTTATGTTGGTCAATGTGCGTTGTAATTTTTCTTTTTCTTTTCTATAATAACTGGATGTTGTGTGCAGAAATACCAGCGTAACATGACGCTCCGCAGCGAGACGGAGGAGGGCGAGGCGCGCTCGCCCGACCCCGAGCCCGGGCCCAGCCGCCGCGGCGGGCGCAAGCGGCGCCACGAGGAGGTAACGCACATTCATGGTATACTAGGTGACCCGGCGGACTTCGTACCGCCTTGACAGTTTACATTCATTCCCGTCCAAATTCAAAATTCAAAATTCAAAATGATATATTCAGTTTAGGCTACAAGTAGCTCTTATGAATGTCACTATGCCATCGGTTCGTAAGTCTATTCTGGGCGGGAGATCTTGTACTGAGAACAACCGGCAAGAAACTCAGCAAGTGTCCAGCGCTTTTCTCCCTTACAGCGTCAAAAATATTGGAAAATGCTCTATCATAGCAGGACACTTTCCATTACAATAAACACAAAAAATATAGAAGACAACCACAACGTAAAAAAAAAACACAAAATAAAAAATATACGTTAACGAATTTGCATCAGGTAAAAGTTACAATTTCCACGTCTGTCTAATCCTATGTGTTAATCCAGGTTATAAACTATCTGTATGCCGAATTTCATCCAAATCCATTCAGTAGTTTTTACGTGAAAGAGTAACAAATATCCATCCATCCATACTTACAAACTTTCGCGTTTATAATATTAGTAGGATATACCATACTAGCTGACCGGCGGACTTCGTACCGCTTTGACAGTTTCCATGACAACAAAACAAACAAATCATTTGTCCGCTTAAGAACACCCGTATCCCATGATGGACCCATATAGCAGCGCCACCTACCGGGACCAATTGTAAATCTAAACCATTCTTGAATCCACTTGAACACACAGAAAATTTCATCCAAATCGGGCCAGCCGTTTAGAAGGAGTTCAATAACATACACACAGAAGATTTATATATAAAGATGGTACAAGCTCCAATGGGGATTCCATTGCAATCTCCATAGAGGTTTTCGTTTACAAAACATGCATCTTAATCAATTTTAGTCGCCTCTGTCGCGTCCGTACGTCCATAAAAGTCATGTACTATATAGAAAAATTAATGCCTCCGGTCAATTGTAACAATCACTCTGGCATTTCAACAGAGAAAAACGCAATCAGTGTGCGCATTCGTACGTTTAATAGTTCGATATCGTATATTTACTTACGAGTAAATTCGTAGAAAAATGCACAACCGCAGACCAAGCGCGCTGACCACTGCGCCATCGAGCTCCTCAAGAGAACAGCTCAACGCTAGACTATGCAAAAATCTAAGCATTTGAAAGCTTTTACCCGCAACTGCCATCCAGAAGGCCTAAAACGTTTGACAGTGCAAAGTACCTTATAAACCTGTCTTCACAGACGCTCCCTCCGCCCGAGACGCCGGCGCCACCGCTGGATCTCGAACCCCCCACGCCCGTACCGCAAGAGTACGAACCTTCTGTCGGTAAGACATTTTATTTTTATTCACCTGTCTATATTACCACTGCGCTTCATCAACTATGCATTATCATTGAGAAAAGAAATTGTAAATATTTTTATAATATTATCTAATTGCATTGTGTTTATATATGTCGGCAGCAGCCCTTATGTTTAAATAACTGATAATAACTGATTACAATCTGGCTAAACGAAGCGAAAGCTGCTGTTTTTTTTAATGTATCTAGAACAAGCTAAAGTCAATTAGTCGCTTTAAAATTTAACGATGTTTTATATTATGGCTAACCTTTATGCAAAACATCGCATAAGCGACCTGACATTCCCTATTATATTATATGAAATATTTTTTTTTTAACAAAATTTGTAATTTTTATCAATAAATTTGCTCGGTGGCGTGCACTTGGAGAGGCCTATGTCCAGCAGTGGACTAGTGTAGGCTGATGATGATGATGATGATGAAATTATAATTTATTTATTTACAATAATATTAAAGTTTGCAAGTTATGAAAGAAAGTTGTAAATATAGGAATTTAAAAATAATATTGCTTTCGACTGCCTTTAGGTACTAAGGTTTAAGATGAATGTGCCTCTTCATTAATCATTAAATGCTTTTTAACTTAACTCCAGCAACTAAACTTGCATTTAATATTATTTCCACTTCACTGTCACTTTTATTTCACATTTAAAACGTTTACCACATTGATAGGGCTAGGTAGGTTTCTAAACTTTTGTTGTTAACTTATTTGTAATGTATGAAATTTGTGCGTGTTAGGGTAGATCTCTATATGAGTTTCATAATAGCTTATGAACCGATTTTACCGAATATGAATCGACCTAGTAACAGTGGTAAGTATATCAATGTAAGCTAACATATAAAAAGAACTGCTAAAATATTAAAAAATTCAATTAGCACTTCTCCTTAGTAAACGCATCTCTTTATGCATTTTCTTAGATAACTATCTAATCCAGTTTAATAAAGATACCAGAAAACAAGTTTATGTTTTTTCAAACCTTATGCACTTTTTACTGGGGTATTGTAACATGTGTAATAGTCACAAGTACTTGTATTAGCAAATATAAGATACTATTCAATTGAATATATCTCATAGTTAATATTGTTTTCTTATATAATGTGGTGAACGGTTTAAAAGGCATCTCTAACACTATACTAACTATTGGTTGGTGCACGGCTAGAGACGGAACGAGTGGCGGACGCGGCCGGCTACCCGCCCACGCCCAGGGCCGACGACGTCGAACCGCCGAGTACGCCAGGTCAGACCTTATTTGTTACGAGATAACGTCCAAAATTGTATGGTAACGTTAACCTTGTTGAAAATTGTGTTAAAACTCCGCATATAAAGGTATCCATTATGTATGCGAACCTCTCGCGCTCTTTCAACTGCTCCGGGTAATGGATACGTTCGCAATCGTTGCACGCTGCATCTTTTCGAATGTGCGTGCGGTAGGTGCGCAAACATAGTAGATACCCACCTTCATGTTTAAGTCGGAGCTAATAAACATAATCATGTTGTGATTTGTACACTTTGTATCTTACGATTAATGCCACCCTAGGACCAATAGCTTAAATTATTATTATATATTATCAGCCCTTATGTAGGGCTCGTTTTTAAGCTTCCCAGTGGATAACACATAATTATTATGTTGAAGATTAATCCAGTGTCGTAAAATCCACTATAATGGCTCAAGCTCATATAGACACTACTTGAACACTTTTACATCTATTGTTAGCAATAGTACTAATCTAATATTCTAAATAACATTAATGAGTAATATTTTAAATAAACCCTGGGATTCAGGCGAGTATGGGCTTGAAACTAAGTTATATATATATAATTTAATCCTTTATTGCACATGTAAAACACATTAAAACAGTCGTTATACAAGACATATACAAAGGTGTAATATAAATATATAAATGTAGTAGTATATAGCAGTAGCAGACGGTAGACTATATACTGTCCCACTGCTGGGAAAAATTTACATTAAACGCTAGACGACAATGTATTGAAATACAGAAATATGGGTATACAAAATAAGCCCAAGTAACTTATTAAACTATCGTGTTCAGGCATGCTGAGTGCGCTGGGTGCTCCGTTAACGCCTGGCGCTTTGGGCCCGCTGACACCAGGCACGCTGCTGCAAGGCGGCATTACGCCTGGCGGCCTGCCGCACGGCGGCATCACGCCAGGTCAGTACTGCGCTGTACTCCGGTGATTGCCTTGTGCGGTCCCGGATTACAAATGCCATATGATCCATGCCATTGATGATGATCGCCAAATGTATAATATAGTGTGCCTTCCTCTCTCCCCCGCCTTGCTGAGCTCTTTGGATCTGGTTATCATCATCATCATCCATATGACGCCCACTGCTGGGCATAGGCCTCCCCCAAGGATAAAATAAATAATTAACAATAATTAACAGCAAATAAAATATTTTTTTAACACTACAGGATTTGGAGAAGTCATGATACTAAACGCAATTGTTCCAATGTTACCACATGATAAAAATGTGTTACAAGTAATTTACAATATTAATTTATTATCTAGTTGTATCTAATAAATATAAAAGCAAAATGATACGTTTTCGGAATCCTCGAATTTTTCTCTACATTTTGGTATCAAATGTACCTCAAGGTTCAAACATGGCCAAAGATGTATGGACTATTAGTGACCTCCTTTACTTGAAAGTATGATTAACAATGTTGCAAAACGCTGCAGTAACTGTGGAGTGTTCAGAAAATGTTGAGGGGCGTGCAATAGTCTCTGTTTCCGGCGAAGTGTATAAGAATTAAGAATAAGAATTTACGTGTATTGTTGTAGGCGGTCTCCAGCACGGCGGCATGTCCCCGGCGGGCTTACACCACGGGGACCAGGATCTGGGCGGCATAACCCCGGCCGGCTTGCACCACGGCGGTGAGTTACCAATTGAACAGAATAAGTGTTGACGAGATTTGGGATTTATTTGAAACCGCGTCTTTTAAAAATTCGAGTCAGTAAAGAAATAGCCTATTTTTTGAACGAAATGTAAGTCATTGCTTCTACCAAACTGCGCTAGTAAGTTGGGATAATTGTATGCTGGTTACAGAATTTCTATATTGGGTCCTTACCTATGAAATTGACGTTTTTTTCTCACTCATCTCATTAATTAATAGGTGTACTTCTTCTAAAACTCAATATCGGTTGCCAATATTATAGTACACATTTAATTATGACTATGTTGCTTAGGCTTCAGTAATAACAATCATTTTTAGTTTTTAGAATTTTAGAAAACAGCACATAGTGTTGGCTGTCGGCTGTTAGCTATCGTCGTCCGACACCAATATCTGATCGGATAATGTGAAAACGCTCTTAGTATGAAAAATATAATTTTATAAAAAATCTTTATACAAAACTACCATTTCATAGGTAAGGACCTAATACTTTTTAGTACTTATGGGTAAGTACTTGGTCTTTATCTCACCTGATGTTAAGAGATGATAAGGCCGAAGTCGGAGGCGCACTTTACCCGGAGCTGTTAACTACTGAAGCATGGCTATCTTATCTCTAGCTGCCGCAACACAACAAAGCTACAAACATTGGTGTTATAGCGTCATATTTAGATAAGATGGTGGTAGTTAGCCAGGCCAACAAATCTTTTAGATAAAATGGTGGTAGTTAGCCAGGCGAGCAAACCCTTGCTGGGAATCGAACCTGGGACCTCTGGGTCTGAGACCGGCCGTCTTAACCACTAAACCACAGATACGGTTAAAATATAAATATCGAAATGTCCATGTATAGACTCCACTAAACGTTATAAAAAGTGGCATTCCATTTTAAACTTTTGATTTGAATTCGGGGGTGGCGGCGAGAAAGTTTAAGGGTTCTTCAAGGCGTGTGAAACGAAGCACCGTCACAGGGTTTCTGTAGGGAATGGCATCACGGACAAGTGTGTCTATCCGTTCCCTACTAGATTTCAGAGGGGTTCGGATCGGATCGGTTAAGTCTTAAGGAAGAGAAACGTTGGACTGAGAAGTGCTAGCAAGAAACTCAGGGCATTTCTTGTCGCCCTTACTTTTACATCGTTAAATATTGGAAAAATATCCTTCCTTCCCTATCATGAAAGAACAATTCGCTTTTGTAAATACAATCTCGATACATGAGTTGAACGTTGCTTGTTTCAGGTATGATCCCCGGTTGCATGACGCCTGGAGGCATGACGCCCGGCCCCGGCGGCATGACGCCGGGCCTCGGCCTCGACGGCGGCATGACGCCCGCCGGCCTCTGCCACAGCGGCCTCACGCCCGCCGGCCTTCATCACGGGGGGATGACGCCAGGTCAGTTCTTTACTGTACCCAATTATGATGTTATTTCTAAATTCAAAATCATTAATTCAGTTTAGGCTACAAGTAGCTCTTTTATGCATGTCACTTTTGCCATCGGTTCGTAAGTCTACTCAGGATCTTGTACTGAGAAGAACCGGCAAGTAACTCGGCAAGGGCGTTTGATTTCTCCCTTACAACGATAAAATATTGGAAAATGATAGCAGAACTTTCCATTATCAGGCGTCTAATGCAATGAAATATTTATTTGACGACCTCCTTGGTCGAGTGGCTTGCACACCGGTTTTCATGGTGTCGCCATCTCTTAGGTCCCGGGTTCGATCCCCGGTCGGATCAATTTAGAAATACCTGTTTTTCTAAATTGTTTCGGGTCTGGGTGTTTCCTATGTATAATAAGTATGTATTTAAGTATATTATGTATGTTTATCCGTTGTCTAGTTAACCATATAACGAGTTTCTTAAGGAAGCTTTTCTTGGGGCTAGATAATTGGTGTGAGTGTGGGAAACATTTATTTATTTACAGTTTACAATGTTATTTTTGAAAAACATTTTAAATAGTGCAAGATAACTCTGCCGATAATAATTTTAAAATAAATTATATACATTATGTAAATGTGGTATGGTATTGGGCAAAATTTATATGTCATTGATTTGGTAAATCAACATTAAAATACCAAGCAAGATGTTGTGAAGAAGAAATTAATTTAATAATAGTCACGATTTCACTATATTGAGTAGTAATTTATTTTTTAGTTCAACGGCCCGGCAATAACGATTAAAAGTTAGTTGGATTTTTCTGTACTTATGAATGGCTAATACCATTATAATCTGTTTAGTTAGTACGAAAATCGCAAGCTAGAAATAAGTTAAAGCTGAGCTCTTTTATATATTAGAACTTTAAAAGGTTATGGAAAAAGTGTACTTACAAGCTTATATTATTCTGTGTTTCAGATCACGGCGGCATGACCCCAGCGGGCCTCCAACACGGCGGTATGACCCCAGTAGGTCTCCAACACGGTGGCATGACCCCAGTCGGCCTTCAACACGGCGGCATGACTCCCGTCGGGCTACAGCATGGCGGCATGACGCCCGTCGGCCTCCACGGGGGCATGACCCCGGCGGACTTGCAACACGGAGGCATGACCCCGGCGGGTCTGCAACACGGCGGGATGACCCCGGCGGAGTTACAGCACGGCGGTATGACGCCTTCGGGTAAGTTGAATTCAAAACAAGTTATAGTTAAATTATAATTCAAGCTATTATTGCTATTTTTCAAGCTATTTAAGCAATTTTTTATAAAACCGTTTGTTATCCCAAACAAAATAAAATCAAATAAAATTTTGCATGCCCTGGTAGGCTACTCTTGACGCAAACTCAATCTCAATACAATTCCAATGCGATTAATATGTATCGATATTGGGATAAGTTTCGCAATTTCTGAACGCCCCATCTCGATAATAATTTGTTCACTCAATTTCCACGCAATTTAATTCCAATATAGCGTTATTATTGCTTTTAAGAGTGCCATTTGAAGTTTTTAGATTTGTGATTGGAAATTGATTAATGCAATTGTGTTTCAAAAGTAACTCACCTGGCAGATTTTTCCCGACTGAATAACAGTTATTTGTTTCCTATGTAAATGTCTCACTGAGTTTTCACCTTTTTGCGTCGTTACAGCACACAACCGATGATGAATGATTGTGATAGTTTTGTATCAATTGCTTTTTTCTTTTTTACGCTTTGTAAACTTTTATATACATACATACATACATCACGCCTTTTTCCCGGAGGGGTAGGCAGAGACCACCTCTTTCTTTTATATTGAAACATGTTTTAAAATGTGTGTATGTTTTGGTGTAAAAGTAAGTCGATTGCCTGTATACTGCCCCTCTGCTGGGTAAAAGCCTTAATCATTGAAATCATGTCATCACTACAATTGCTAAATGCGGGTTGGTGATGATCACAAACCCGCTCCATGCATCGAAAAATCCGAAACACACTTGGACCGACGTAGGAATTGAACACAGGGCTTTCGGATACCGAGCCGAGCGCTTAGCCATGGAGACGTAAAACTAAATATAAAATGTATCTATCTAATTTTAAATAGATTAAGTAGTAGAATCGGAACTGAATCTAAAATTTGTGTCACAGGTTTGCAGCACGGCGGCATGTTACCGCACCGGCTGGAGCAGATGCCGATGCTGCCTCAGCTGGGTAGCGAACCCGCGCTGCTGCCGCACCTGGCCGAGCCCGGCGACATGCCGCACTACCAGGTACTGACTACTCTTTTTTTACTGGGGTTACGATTGTTGAACTGGTGATTATAACAATATATTATAATATAATATACTAGCGCCCTGCTCGTGACTTCGTCCGCTTCAATGTACACACGTATTCCGTGATGGTTTTATTAGCTCAAAAACTTTTTTCCTTTTTGTTTTAGTTACAGTTGCAAACACAACAAAAAATAAATGAGCCAAATTGGTCGAGCTGTTCTCAAGTTATGCTCTGACATAAATTTAGCAATTGATTTTTATTAATATGGATAATACTAACGCTATGATATTACGAATGCTTCTTCTCACACTTATTCAAAGTAACTGCTAACTAATTTTTGACATTGAATTGAAAGCGCCCTAAATGTCGTCTCAATAATATAGAGACTCTTGAGATGCCTTGCGCGTACCACTGCGTTCTAGGAGACGCATATGTGGGACTTTCCTCCCGACCCTGCCTGCCACAGACCATATAGCCCTAGACGCCGCATTCAGCGAGTTTTACTAAAACATGCAATCGGCAAAAGACAGGGGGGGAGCGGAGGTGTAACTGTTCAAGGTCGAACTAGTGACAGGTGACATGCTTGACTTGACACGTGCATTTCAATTAGTGATGGGGTGTTACTCGATATTGATATCGATAGACCGTTATTGTACTTGATGTTTTATTGTGATTATATTATCTTTATATAACAGGGTTAGATAATAAAACAGTACTTTCTATATAATATATGTTTAAAATAATCAATACCAACATTTCTTTATTGGTTTAAGGGCACAAAAAATTATCATAGAAGTAACAATATTAACTAATTTAAATAATGTATTAAAACCGGTAATGAAACTTACATTTACTGTGATCTACCCAAGATTATAGATTTGTAGCAATTGAAACAAGCTGTATGTCTACTGTAATCAGATAATACTTATCTTTTTATGTACTTTTATTTGTCATTGTTTTGTAAAGAACTAGTTTTATTAAAAAAGTGTACTAATAATTTACACTAAATTATTTCTTTTCATTGTAGATAAGGTATGGCTTATTTGTTTTTATTTCACCTGTTTATATTGTAAATAACATCGTTTTTAGAAAACATTTCAAAGTATTTATGAATGTTCTAGAAAATATAATGTGATACAACTTTCATTAGATTAATACTTAATCTCCCTGAGAGAGTGATAAGATAAGTTGAAATAAGATAAGATAAGATAAGATTTTATTGCCATAACTGTTTAAACCCTTCACGAGAACGAGATCGATAAGTTGATGGGTTCTTACTTGGGCCGACACTAATTGTGCAGTTACCAAGACAGAGAGAGATAGCGCTATACGCATATATAGTAGAAGGAAAGAGACTTTCTAAAAGACATCAACGCGTGCATTTTTCTTATTTCATAATGCAATTATTACGTCAGCAAAACGTTTATCGTTTTATCTCATAAAATTGAACTTACCGATGAAATGATATATTATCTATTTGTAAGCTGGAGGTGCTGCTACACTTTTTACAAAATTTTACGGCGCAAAACGGCATATTTATATTTTTAAGAGATTTTTGTTATGCAGCGTTGTCAAAACAAGACTGAATCGAGTGTTTGGGGCGTGGCACTAACATATGTACCAGTAGCACGTATGTTGGGCGAATAACGTTCCCCTCGTATGCGGCGTCTAGGGCTATATGGTCTGTGCTGCCTGCAAAGGGCGTGGCCATTAGTAGGCTAATGTGCGTGTTCGGTATAGGTTTACGACAGTAGAAGCTATGGGGATAGAACCACGATCGCTCACATTCATTCCGAGCATCTATCCGTTCGACTACCGACGCTTCTTATAATTTGTTTTTGTCTGCTCGTGACCTAATTAGATTATTAACTTATACTGTTATTTTTTTAGACTGGCATGGGAATGACAAATTTAGGTTACGAAGATCAGCACTTACCCCATAGTCCACAGCACGATTACGACCTACCACCGACACCGGAGAACGTAAGTCATTCGTATTTAACATTTAACTTAATCGGTATCAAATTACCTTTATAGAAATATCGTTACTTACCGGTACTCACAGTGGGAATTCGGTAACGGTATCGAGCCCTGATTGACATCGAGATCGAACGAGGGAGCAGTTCGTCTCATCGTCGTTACCTGGTATAAACCCCGTGTATAACCTCGGAGCTAGAAGGTTTCAGAATATACATTTTTTTTACCAATCAGTTGGAAATTAGTCATACAGTCCGCCCGATGGTATATCATCTATTTATTTGTTTTATTTATTTATTTATGTAAATAATAACACAACATTACAGTATGTCACCAATACTAGTGTTGTAAAAGAACTGAGTCTTTTAGTCCTAATATTGAGACTCGAGTCTTTTTTTGAAGACTCAAGTCAAAAAAGAAAAAGTAAAAGCTCAAGCCTTTCTGAGTTTTTAGTCTCCTTAAAATAGACTCCAGTCTTGCCAAAGAGAAGTCGAGACTGAGTCTTTTAAAAGAGCTCACTCTTTACAAAAAGAACTCAAGACTAAGTCTTTAAAATAAAAACTTAGCTTTCCTAAAAAGAACTAGCGACTGAGTCCTTTTAAAAAAGAGCTCAGTCTTACGAAAAGGACTCGCGACTGAGTCATATCTTTCAAGGATCTCTGAACTGGATTCTCAAACGTACTCTTACAATGTATAAGATCAAATAACGTCCACCTAGAATGGAATTCGCATTAGCGCCTTGTAAATGGTGCACAAAATCCTGTGCTTCATGCTCACTTGCTTTTAGTCACGCGATTGTCAAGTACCTACGTTTTCATAAACATGAACTTTAAATTCATGGTCAAAAATTACTTTTTTAATTGTGAAGATGTCTGACAGATCAGCTAAAGTCTTTTGATTGGGCTGCAGTCCTCTACTTTATAGTTCACGACTTAAAAAACTCAAAGGCTTCATGACACGAGTCTTTTTGATTGGACTGCAGTCCTGCTGTATAATTCACGACTCATAAGACTTGAAAGAACTTAAAGGACTCAAAGAGCTCAAAGGACTGAAAAAAAAACCGAAAGGACTTAGAATAAATCTAACGACTCAAGAAACTTTAGGGCTGAAAGAACTGAAAAGACTCAAAAGAACTCAAGACTCAGGACTCAGAAGACTAATTAGTCGTGAGTTCTGCAAAAAAAACTTATAGCCGCAAAATGAGGACTAAAAGACTCGGTTCTTTTACAACACTAACCAATACGCTATGCTATACAAAAATCAAGAAATGTAGTTATTACATGTAAAAAAGAAAAAAGAAAAAAAGAGGATTAGAAGTTAAAGTAAAAAAATAAATTACATAATAATAACAATAATAATATTAATGATGTATTAACTAACATATAGTACTATTTCTAACACTATCAATCATCTCACAATACCTGAGACATTCTCTACACACTTCGGAAACGGATAGTCTCACCACTTGAGCCACCGATTCCGGGCAGTCAGATACACCGCGCAATATCTGACAAGCAGTCGTTAGTAGATGGTAGTTACGCCTTGCCTCTAACGCCTCATCATAACACTAGATCTCGTTTGTCCAGGCGGAAGAGGGTGAGCGTGAAGCGGGCGAGACGGACGAGCAGTTCGAGGAGCGCGTGCTGAACCGGCGCGCGGCGCAGCTGTTCGCGGCGATGCGGCCCAAGCTCGCCGCCGGCCTGCTGCTCGCCTTCCAGGACCTCGCGCCCCGGCACAACAACCGCAAACAGGTTTTTATTTTTGTTGTTATATAGACTTGGGTCTTGTCATTAACTCTTAACAGTGTGCCAATAATTGGGCGCTTTACCCTATCCTTCTGACCGCCCTCGTACTACTCAGTACATCAAAAAATAATAATAATTGGCGGTTTTAGTCTTTATTGCGGTGAAAATACTTTAGAGCGACATCTACCTTTTGCCCGCCGAACAAACTAAAAAAAACTTAAACTTTTTTTTTTCTTTATATATTAGGGTCTTTATTTACAATATATTAAAATTTAACGGTGAAATTAAAAAAAAGTACCTGGTATAGTCAGGAGGCTATATGCGCTTCGTATTTCTTAAAGGCGCCTGCCCGCGTCCTATAACCGGTGACCGATATTTTGTCGGTAAAAATGAAACGTGTGAAATTCTATGTTGCAACGCACACGTCCTACAAAAAGTCAGTCACAAAATAGGTGATAAAAATCGATCCGATTGTCGGTCGTGGGCTGGCAGCGTTAACAATTTTGATACTTCAGTTTTTGCACGTTAGGCAATGTCAAAGTTAAGAAAAACCGTATTATAAAATCTTTATTGTTTAATAAACATAAATGCTGATGATAGATGTGATGTTGAGTGATAGATGATGATACTGAAACTCGAGAGGATAGGGATATCCTTTTGAGTTTCAGTAAAGATTTGGGATATTTTTGAATAATTAAAAAGTGACGTGCTCTGTTTTATTCCATTAAGTGGAAGACAATTTCATTAATCAATGATCTTCAGGATCGTAGTCGTTAACATTTTTAAATTCAATTGTTAAAAACATCAGTAAAATCGTGTTTTAAATTTTTAGGTGGCACAAAAATTCTACAGTTTACTCGTTCTCAAGAAGCATCAAGTACTAAAATTGGAGCAGCACGAAACTTATGGACCTATCACCATAAGCAAAGGGGATCAGTTTGAAACTGAAGCTATATAGATTATAATAATACCATGTTACATAATTATTTATACTGTAAAATATTCTGTTCCGAGTTTAGCAAAGCGAATATTGCTACACTCATATCACATGCCTACAAAGAGAATATCAGGATAGGAATAGTTCTTAAAAGATGAGCTATATAAAGATTATTTGGTGAGGTTTAGCTGTAATATTAGATTTTACGGAACTAGGTTGAGCCAAAAATAATTGTGTAAGTTGGCCTTATGACTCGAGTGCACAGAAACATTTACTTTTAACTTTTGGACCAAATAATATTACGAGTGTTGATCTCATAAAAAAAAACAGATTGTGTATCAAAGCCATGTTTCTTTGGACTCGAATCACAAGCGAATGTGCGTAGTCTTGACATGGGAATTATGTTCAATAAACGTGACTTTTAGAAAATGCCTTATTTTGTTTTGCAGTAGGTTAAATCATGATGTATAGTAAATAAATATTTACCTACAACTTTGCGGTTTCACCTTGCACGTTGCATATCATTCAGCGATGTTTATATTGGAAAACCTAGCAAGAGTTGTCAATAATTTTTATATCTACTTAAGTAAATTAGTTATTGTTGACAGCTTCTCATTGTTTAAAGTTTCCAATAGAAGAAATAGTGTTATATTGTTAACTCTCCTTGTGAACCCCGAATATGTAAGCAAGTATTTTACTATGCTGCTGACGTCTAGAGAACGAATAAATACTATTGTGTTATGATTTATTATTATACATATTACATATTTAAAGAGATGTATCTCTTCTCAAGGAAGTGTAGACATTAAATATTATTTGTTGTTCCTTGTTAAATTAGTTGTACCTTTTGCTGCATTGTATACCTAGGATAGTTATTCTTTGAGTATTTGGGTCAGTGCTTGCATCTAAATATCTGATAGTGCCTGACTACCAATGATACAACTTTAGTTACAATTAAGATATATAAAGTGAAATTATGTACAAGTTTTTGACGTAAGTGATATCTACTAACACCAAATTATGAAGTCCTGTCTTAAGCAATGGTAAAGTAGATTTATTTACTGTTTTATACAAGCGTGGTATTGGTGGTTGTAGTGCGTAAATGCATTTAGTTTTTACATTTCTTTGAGAAACTCGTTTATAATATTGTGTGCTATTTTATTTGCAAACTGAGTACAACCTCTATTAAATTAGGATTGTATTAATTTTGCTTAAATAACAGTCAATAAATGCGGAATCTGAGAATTGAGCATTAAGAATGCCTGGACATGATTGATAGCAAGTTAATTAAAACATTTTGTATAATAAAATTTAAGGGTTTATCTCCTATCCCAAATTTATTTTGTTGACGGAGGTAGTCGCTTAAATGCTTTTCATTATAAAAAAAACATATTTGAAATAAAATTTGTTATTAATATTTGTTTTTTATTTCCTGATCACAGAAAAAGCCAAAAAATGGCTTGATTGACCCAAGCAACCCTGTGGAGGCATCTCGCGAGTTTGCCGTATCCGAATTCTCGCAGCGTGAAGCGCTACACTCAGTGATTTTAAAATTAATTCAAGACTCATATAGTTATTAGTTTGAAGTTCGTGACAAATTGCCAAGGTTATTTTAGTAAACCACTCTAATTTACAAAAACACAAATGTTGAAAAAATTTCCACTAGCAGGATTTGAACCTGCACCCTTCTGACATACCGGGTCAGGTGCTCCTCCAATTGAGCTATCGTGGTTCTAACCAGCCCGCCGAAATTATTCAACACTATTTACTTTTTACTTTGAAAGCCAAAGGCGCCCATTCAATGTCAACAACTACCGTCATTAACATCCGATCATAATATTTTTACAAATACTTAAGATCAGTTAAGAAGTAGGCAAGCTATTATAAAATGTTTAAATAATTTTAACGCAAATTTTGTTGCGAAACAAATTACAAAAACACAAATGTTGAAAAAATTTCCACGAGCAGTATTTAATTTTTTTACCCCATTAAGCCATCACATGTAGTTTTGATAAAAATTACGTCTATTCCCATTAGTTTAGTTATCAGTTCAGCTGACTGGACTAGTGAGATTTCTTTTCTCGTTTGTTCAGTTGAAAATAAAACTAGCTTTTGCACCTGGTTACATTTATAAAATGTTCAAATAATTTATAACGCAAATTATGTTGCGAACAAATTACAAAAACACAAATGTCGAAAAAATTTCCACGTGCAGAATTTGAACCTGCACCCTTCTGACATACCGGGTCAGGTGCTCTTCCAATTGAGCTATCGTACCAGCCCGCCGAAATTATTCACCACTTAATTTTTTGAAGTGAAAACTTCTTTAGCGGCGTTGTGCACTTTTTTGGAATGGGTAAAAAATGTTAAACTCGCGTCAGGACACGTGACCTGATCGAAAATTCGTAAGACAAATGGAGAGTAGACAGCTGGCGCGGCGTAATATAAATTTTTAATATAACTTTTTAATGTAATATAAATTGTCATGTTTGTGTACGATTGCCCAATAAATAAATATTGTACCTACTTGTAAATATCTACCACATAAATGAGAGTACTTTTATACTGATAATTAAAGCAATTCGTGCAAAATTATTCCCTAACCATTCCAAAATATCAAAAATGCACGTTAATATTAAAGTTTTCACTTCTGCCGGCACTCCCAGAGTGCAACCCGTCGTTTTTTTTTCATGATCGGATGTTAGTGAAAATATATTAAGAGTGTTCTATTAACACTCTTAATAAAAATATGGAATATGTATAGAACAATTTCCACCTTCTCCCTTCCTCCCATAAGTGTACACGGTGCTGCTCTCCGGAGTTAAAGCTTCACTGTCTCAAATATTCCATCGCGCATTAAGAAATATGGTGACTCATTTCTTTGTCGCACCTCCAAAACATGGAATAGTTTGCGAGCACACGTTTTCCCTCCTTCCTATGATATGGGGTCCTTCAAACGAGGCGTGAAGAAGCACCTTGTGGGCCGGCAGAGTAAGGGTAACTGATGCTGCGTTGTTTTCACACTGCACCAGTTGTCGTCGCATCTGGATTCTTTATTCACTTAACATCATGTGAAATGGAGTAATTTGCCGTGCTACGTATAAAAAAAAACAGTGCAATTGACATTTTGAATTTGTAAAAAGTTTACAAGGATGTAATGTAAGGTAAAGTAATGTGAGCAATTTTGAGGATGTAATTCAGACTCTATTTAAAAAGATTTAAGGTTAATATTTTGCTTTTGCCATTTTGATATGCGCCCTTCGATCATTGTGCCGTATTTTTTTGATTGAACTACTGATTATTTACGTCATGCTTCCCGGCGGAGTCACTTTCGATTTAACTTGTATAAGTTAGTCAAAAACATCTATGAAATGTCTATAAAATTCTAGTCCTATTTAAAAAAAATCTATGTCTCCGGTTTCGCCGTATTTTGTTATTGAAAGTGGTTGCGCTGCGGAGTATCCTTCCAGCAAAACTACCACTATATATCTATAACTATCCATAGTATAATCAAATATATAGTATCAAATAATTCTATAATAATTCTATATTGAATTAAGACCCCCAGATCCTCACTGGAATTTAAATATACAGACAAATACAATTTTATCTTTGAAATAGTTTCTAAACGCCTAGAGTAAAGTTCTTAGCAACATTAACATTACATATCCAGAGGTATTTTTTCTTTTTTATTATTTGTTACAAGAAGTACAATTTCCTTATTTGAAAAATAATAAACCTTAACATTGATTTCTCCTAATTAGAAAGTAAAGCCTTTCATTTCATACTTCCTACTCAGCCATATTCGCATGCTTGAGGTTGTGACAATGAACTTTAGTCTAGGTGCCTCACAAATAAACAGAGAATAAGGTCAGAAAGTTATTCCGTGTTTGGACTCTTTTACTCTAATTAGAAATTACGTTTACATGACAAGAACAAAACACGGACTAACTATTCCGACCTTATTCTGTGTTTATTTTTAAGGTAATAACTATTTCGAAGAGAAAATTTGAGTCACAGCTTTGTCCGTATATTCAAATTCTAGTGAGGATTTTGAGGTTCTAATTCAATATAGAATTGTTATAGAATTATTTGATACCATATATTTGATTATACTATGCATAGTAATAGATATATCGTGGTGGTTTCGCTGGAAGGATACTCCGCAGCGCAACCACTTTCAATAACAAAATACGGCGAAACCGGAGACATAGATTTTTTTTAAATAGGACTAGAATTTTATAGACATTTCATAGATTTTTTTGAGTAACAAACTAGTTAAATCGAAAGTGGTTCCGCCCGGAAGCATGACACGATTATTTCCTAAGTTTATATTATGTGACCTTATTGTTACTTTGAAAATGTTTTACGAATGAAACCTTAATAATCTTATAGTAAATTATAAAACATGCCCAATTTTTTTTATTTCATTTATCTCGTGCCGATTATAATCGGCATAATTTGCGGTATAGTCGGCCCATCTCTAATACTCACTTACAAAGTTGATGTTCCATCATTCTTAGGTGGCGCTATCGTACCTATATTACATTTTTGTAATGCACCCCACGCTAGCAGTGCAATTAAAAGACTACCTATTTCAAATCAAATTATCGGACTAAGTAATTTTTTTTCATTTAGTTAGTTAAGTTTCTATACTAGCAACACCATTGTCATATTTTCTATTGTAATGGTATAATTTTCATCATTGTCAGCCTATACTAATCCACCCACTTTAGTTTAGGAGTAATGCGTGGCCGCGCGGTTCTCCGCGTTTCAACGGCTCGGCCACGATTATACCTCAATAACTTCCGAACAGTTACTTTTACAAATTTTTGGTTTTGAACGTTAGAATTCTACATTTTTTTGCTACGACTTAATAAAGTCCAACTCTCAGAATCTTGTTGTGGCCGAGCAATCGAAACGCACACCTTTTCACTGTTGGACATAGACCTCTCCAAGTGCACGTCACTATTTAGCTTTATAATTATTTTACAGTAAAGGTGCTCCGCTACTAGGAGCGTTCATCTGTAATGTAACGTTACAAATCAGAGCAATACATCAGTGAGGAAAGAGACAAGAGAATCTAGCATTACTGTCAACTTGTAAAGTTTAGATTAGCATTACAGTGTGCAGTGATGATAGTACAATGTGTAATATTTTGTTACATTACAGGCCAATGCTCCTGAATTTGAGGGAGCATTCGTTTTATCTTTGTCTGTTTACCCTCAGAACAACTAATAGGTTGTGAGGAGTAAGGGTCGGGAAGGATAGTCCTATGTAATGTGACGAGTGTATTAGATTAAAGCAGGGATGGGCAAACTTCGGCCCGCGGGTCATCTCCGACCCGTGAATGATTGAAGTCCAGCCTGCGACAATCAAACAAAAATTTTAGTGTGTTTCAGAAAATGCATACCTATCAAAATGTTTATTTCACAAAAAAATATTAATAATATTTTTTATTTATAGATTTATTTTGTCTTCAGAAACAAATAAAGATATTTGTTTCTTTTTTCTGTTGTTGTAGCAGTAGTAGCAGTAGTAGTAGCAGTAGTAGCAGTAGTAGTAGCAGTAGTAGCAGTAGTAGTAGTAGTAGTAGTAGTAGTAGTAGAGGTAGTAGTAGTAGTAAATACAGACTATACAGACTAAAGTTCAATGGCCTGGCTCTCAATAAGTTTGTTTAATAAATATTGTCACGCGAAAGAAAAAGTTTACCCATCCCTGGATTAAAGCATCTCAAAGTCAGAAAGAAAGGTCTGGGTTCCTACAGATTTCACTTAGTCTCAAGCGATCTATTTACAGGTGTCGGGAAGGATGAAACCGCCCAGGTAAGCCCCAAACCTAGCAGTGAATGTTAATACTGATAACAAAAATTTGAGTTTGGTTTGTATTATTTATTTGCCCTAAAAATGTACATTACAGATGCCGACATTCTCGGAACAGGAATAACACTTACACCGCTAAGTCGATGACAGTACACACGCAATTCTGCATTCACTGGCTTATTTAATATTGACACCGACTTATCACGATACTGAGTGTGACATACATGATTTAGATAACAATCTACAATACAGGAATAGAAATAATTGTAGTTCCGAATGATGTTTACGTACAACATTTTATTTGCAGATTTCCTTTATACTACATAATTAAATAAATTGCATTCCAGGTGACGCACTGGTAGGTGTATCACTGTACACATCGGTCCTTGCATCACTATGAGGTGAGGTTTCCACACATTCGATTCCATGGCCGTCCACTCCAGATAGTATACACTGAAACCTCATTATGATGGATGGCTGTAGTGTTCTTAAAAGTAAATAGCTTAGAAAGCGAACAACAGCAGGAAGGCCATCATAAGACAGAAGAGACCCATAGCCTCGGACAGGGCGAAACCCAGGATGGCGTATGAGAACAGCTGCTGTTTCAGGGAGGGGTTCCTGGCGTAGCCGATGATCAATGAACCGAACACTGTTCCGATACCCGCTCCTGAAATGTTGAAAACATATATTAGAATGTGTAACTTGTAACTTGTGCAAGCATAAAGAGCAGATGAGAAAGTCAAACAAGGAGTCAAAAATCTTATTACAAAAACGTTAAAGAGCTAAAGAATCTATAAGTACATTTTTATTTTATCTATAGGGTAAAAAAAAAGTAACTAACTAGGTAAAAATGGAACCCAATTAAAATGTCTCACCTGTTAGCTTGTCTTCAACTCAAAATTGTAGGAAAGTTAATAAAATTGCATACAAAAACATGCAAATAAAAAAATTAGTTGGTGTCCACAATAGGGAATATACACTGTACAAATCTTCATTACAAAAAAAATGTCTAAAAGGCAAACAACATTAAGAATGCAATCATTAAACAGAACAGGCCCATAGCTTCAGACAGTGCAAATCCTAAGATGGCATATGAAAATATCTGCTGTTTTAGTGAGGGGTTGCGTGCATAGCCAATGATCAAGCATCCAAACACCACTCCTATACCAATACCTGTGGGGAACATGCACAATGTTAGGATTAGACAAGGAAGGATTTCATGCAACATTAGTAAGGGAGAAATGAGAAATTGTTGTTTTGAGAATCCATGTGATGATATAATTTATTAACAATTAAAATATTTAGAATAATAGTTCTTTTATCAGACTTTTTCAGCATCTCATAGCAAAGAACTTAATAATTATTCAAATAAGATGTTATTACTGGCATGGATCAGTCAAATCAAAAAAAGTAAGCCCATTGTATGCTTCAGTAATCATATAGGTCATATCTCACTAAATCATTAAAGTCATAGTTATGCAGCAACCACTAAGGATAGTCCTATCACACAAATAAAGTAAATATCATCAAGTCAAGACATTTTGAACTTTGCTTGAAGCATACAATGGTTAAAAGGAATAGGATAAAAGAACAGACGGGATAAGTAGTAGTAAAAATCATTAAGGTTACATAACAAGTGTAACACTAACCGGATCCTGCTACTCCGACTGTCGCTGCACCAGCACCAATGAATTTGGCAGCGGAGTCAATGTCCTTGGTCACTGAGGTGGTCTGGAAGGAACGCACTGCCGATAGCTGTTGAGAGGGGGCAGCAGCCACAATCTGTGTCTGCGAGGGCACTGCTGCCAGTGGCCTGACCAGCGCTGTGTTGCTGAAGATCTGCAATCACAGTCATATACAATTAATACCATACCCAACCTTATTAACTCTTCCATGTTTAGTTTCTAAGTGTATTAGATATCCCTTTGATTGACAAATTATTCATATTAAATGTTAAAGCATTATTATGCTAGGTTAATCTATTACATAATGGTCAAGTTGAAGGTGAAAAATTCCAGTAAAACAAAAAACACTAAAATTTAACTGCTTCATTGAAGTAGAACTGTTTAACCAAGAATTAGTTATGTAAACATATTAGGTTATAATCAAAAAAGTATGATAAAATAAAAATACATACTTTAATGAAAATTACTGTCAAATTTGATTGTTTCGATGTTAATCGCAGCTAATTTATGAATAATCAAAAGAAAATGAATAATACTTACGGCAGACCTGGCTGCAGGGGCGATCAGTCTGGCGGCAGACAGCATTTTGTGTTAATTTAGGTGCGGCGAGCGACAACTGAAAGAACCGTAACGCTGATCAGTAAAGTTAGAATGGTTAGAACTGGTGAACTAGCAGTGAAGGAAGACTACAAGGTTTATTGTGACAGTTTGACCGACGAACCGCAGTTACGTAATTTACAGGCTACGTAACAGAGACCTATAGGGACTTACACTGATATGATACCTAGGTTACTACTTATACAGCCGGTTTTACTAATATTTCGGATAGCATAAGTATTACCGCCGGCTAATGATTTAGAATACGAAGACAGAAAATGGCCGATTTTTAAATCTGAAGTTTCAATGATATTCCTGTGACAACTTACAGTTTCACCGTTAAATAATCTCACTAGCACACACTATATACCTAAACAGGTCGATGCTAACACTTTATTGCCAATGATGGCTTCTAATTTCAACACTTTTTCACGATTAGTTTTGTTCACAAAATTTTACCGCACTTACCAAAGAACACCGAAAGGGAGGAGACCGGCCTTTGGAATGTTCAATTTCTGACAGCAGTGAAGTGAAACAGAACACGAGTTCTGCATCTCTATTGGTTGAAAAAACGCGAAGTTCCGTTCGGCGCAGCCAACTATCGATCGACTGCGCGAGTGACAGAAATATCATATACTTATTAATTAGTGAAACGATTATCTTCTGTAGTTATGGTTTGTTATTGCTTTGGAAATTTACAATTTAAATATAAAGTTGTAATTTAATTTAGTGATATTTAGAGATTCTGAAATAGAGATAACAAAAATAGGTTGGCTAAACTAGTCTTGTGATTGACCTGTACATTAATCTTGTACGACATGGCCGTCTTCATGATAAACATCTGTAAATTCAATGGTTGTGGCATAACATTCCCAAGATTGGCGGACTTAATTGAACATATTGAAGACGTTCATATCGGTAAGCATCATACATTTATTATGATTGCAAATTGTTTTCGTGGTTTTACACTCTTGTAATGTAATCCGCAAACCCAGGACACGAAAGAAATGTACGCCGAGTACGTCTTATCAATGCTGTTAAGTTGTCAACACTGATAATGAAATTATCACAAATTCAAAATCTATGCGGGAAATATAATTAGGTATATTAGTTTTCAGCTAAAGAAAATTGCTGTTTGTTTGAAGCTTTATATTATGTAGGTACTTCATTTGCTTATAATTACATTCATTTGCATTGATTTTGCCACAAAGATATTGGTTCAATCAAAGTCTGTCAAATCAAGTGTGTCAGTCTCCAAAGGTAAATATTATGTGAAGCCATAAAATCAGAATCACAAGGCATGAGTGAGTAGGTTTATACAGATATGAAAGGAACGCACACTATTTTTTTGCACTTTTTAAGTATTTTATCTAGTTAATTCTAGTTTTAGTGTATAAGTAGCATTGCATAACTATTGATGTGAAAACTATCGATAGTATCGATAAAACTAAATCAAAACTTTTTAAAACTGCTTTTAATTAAAAAAAATGAACCTTTCTGTGCAACATGAACATAGAAAAGTTGATAGAACTATTGCAATTGCCAATTCTTCTGGGTTCAACAAGGACGTCGGGTTGTATGCATATCAGCCACCGAATATACACTAGACACCGATTTCCCTGATATGTGTAGACATGGGTGACGGATGGCACGTCCCTGACGGGAACACTGGCACGGACAACTCTGAACACGGATGGCCATGACCCGGAAATGTGTGGATAGCGCTTTAAGCTGAATAATGCGAGGAAGCGCATTTCACCCGGAATTCTCGATCTCTTGAACTGGCTACCATATCTCTAATTGGCGGAACACAACAATTGTTGCAGCGACAGACTTGTATTAAATGGTGGTAGCTTGCCAGGCGGAATAATTCCTAACGCCATCAAAACCGAGCTTAATACAATAGCTAACGCCGCTGGGAAACGAACCCAGTATCTCTGAGTCAAAGGCTGTCTTTGACTGGTCTTGCCATAAAACCACAGAGGCTTATAGCGTATCTGCCTAACACAATAAACATTAGCCATAGTAACATTACTGCTTAAACCTACTTAAATGAGTTGATCAATACTTTTAGTATCTTGTGGTACAACACTCTTGACAAACTTTGTTTTACAACCTATGTCTGCACCTTATAGCCAATAAGTCACCTAAGGAAATTTAAGACACCCTGGATTCCGCTTTTGCAGGTGGCACGGAATTCTTTCACCATCATCATCATCAGCTCATTATATGTCCCCACTGCTGGGGCACGAGCCTATCACACGGGCCTAGTGCGGATTGGCGGTTGTTAACGACTGCTAATGCAGCCGGGAGCAAAGGCTTTACGTGCCTTCCGAAGCACGGAGGAGCTCGAGATGATACATTTTTGGTCGCCTATCCGATAACCGGCCTTTTGCCAAAGTTGCTTAACGTCAGCAAACGCAGACCGCGCGCGTTAACCACTGCGCCATCGAAGCTCCTCCTCCTAGAAGTAATTTGCCTACTCGTGATATAAATAAAAAAATACAGTTTTTGTTTAGGTATTGTCCTTTTTTATATCTGTACTGAAACAGATGATTAGGTGCCACCTAGGCCCTGGACCCTTCAGACTCACCAAAAACTCCTGCGATCCCCTCACATACCGCCACGATTATTCTGGACCGTTATAATTCAGGTGTTGCCCTGCGATTTCAGACTATGATCCGGCAGTGGTAGAACAAAAGGAAGCGTCACAGCCATCATGCATCCCGCTGAGCTACGTGCTGCGCTTCTTCACGGAGGCGTCGAAGCGGGAGATGCAGAACCTCCCCCCCGTGCCGGACGCCCGGCGTCGGCTGCTGTCCGCGCCGAACACGCCGTCTGTCCGGAGCAGTACCCCGACCGGTACGTTTATATTTTGCCAAAAGCATTTTTATGGTTAACTAATTTATAATCTTTTTTTTTACTTGTCTATCATCATCATGTTGTGGCTTATATGATTTAATCAAAAGAAATTGTAAATATAGAATGCCTATGGAAGTCACTAAGTTAGAAACAACTTATTTAAAGAAACATTTTTATAATAATATAGGTTGAAGCTTATAGAGAACATAGTTTATATTAAAATGTAATGAAGCTCAAAATTTTAATCAATTATTGGGTTTCTTACAATAATGGGCAAGGCATCATCATAATCAGCTTATAACAGTTTTGCTGAATTCATCATAATCAGCTTATATAACCAGCTTATAAACGCTTCATTGCTGGACTGGAGCCCTCCCCATATGACCAATAGGACATGTGGAGATGGGCGACCATAACCCACAATGCTGGCCCAATGCGGGTTGGTGGTTCCAACAACTGAGACCAATGGCTTTACGTGCTATCCCTAGCACGAAGTAGCTCGAGATAAATAGATAAATATCGCGAGCGCTACAATTGAATTGAAATCAATTCGGGCACCCATCCGATGACCTGGCATTGCGAATGTGACTTTTTTACGAGGTTCCGACTCGAAAGCGCAAATCGCTGCTCCAACAAGCAGAGGCCTTACCATGGGCTCGTAAAGCGGTATATATATATGTATAGTGGTAGACACCTGGGGTGCCAAGTGCGAGTTCATCCGCCATTCAATCACGTTAACAAAAACGATGATTTGTATGGCAAAATGGTAACTCTTCTCGTACGCTGCCAGGAGGATCTGCTTCAATGCCATACTAATTTTCGTTTTTGTAAACGTAATCGAATGAATACGGATAGTAAACAAACCTCACATCACACTAGGCACCCTGGTTGTGGTATACCTACACCTGTATATAAAAAATCTACCGCGAAAACGCAGGTAGGTATACCACGCCCTTCGGCCAGAAGTCCTCCCTCATGAAGGTGTCGTCCAGCTTGGCTGTCGGGACTCGCACCACAAATGCCTCTAAATTGACATTGTGTTAGCAATTCCGGTAAAGCCTCTGATTGATGGAGCAACGTTGTGCGCTTCCGAGTCACGTGTAAACACACGTGTTTGACGGTCGGCTGTCCAAAAGCAAAGCCTAGCAAGTGCATCTAACTTAATTTTACAGGAGAAGACATCAAACATTTTCTTCTGCCGTTTAGAACACAACTACTTTTTTGTAATTTTCTTGTATTCATATGGATGATTATGACTTGCTTTACTTCACGATATAGTTAAATTGAGTACCTATATATTTGGACAAGTTTTATGTGCCTTATTAAAGATAGTTTATTTCAAGATTTGTATAGTACCAAATCCAAAATGAAACCTAGCAAGGTCTATAACTTACTATAGACATTATTATTATTCGATAAAGAATGTTTACCAACAAAGCGTTGCCGAGCAACCAATGACAGTCATGGTATTGACAACCTTTTCCAGTTGGTTAACGGGAAAGATTTTACGTAAAAGATTTATTTATATTAAAGGTTGTATGAAAAATTTAAAACCAAAAATCATAGTAATTATATCGCTTAATTTTAACGTATGTGAGTGAATAAATTATCTACCTTAGAATAATTAAAAAATGCACCTGAAGATTAAATAAGTTATTTATTACATAAATTAATTAACTACTGTTAAAATCCAATTTTCTATAACGTTAATGGAATTTGTTCATTCATGATTGTTTGTTCTGCATTGCAAATGCACTGTTTACGCAGAAGATTTCAGAGGTAGTTAAGATAATCGACCTTTTAAGGATATTCTGTCATCTTCTTTTGGAATGCTATTCTATAATAGAGAAATTGTTTAGAATACCACTCTTTTAGTAATGACATTTGGATGATAGGGTTATCAAGTGAAAAAAAAAATCACTTTTCTTTTACGTTCTTCGTATTATTACGTTTTTAACCACGATGCGTGACTGATTTAAGTGAGATGAGTAGTGAGAATAATGAGTCTTACAATATCTTTCATCTAAAATGCAGTAATCAAGTAAATAATACAAAAAGTGTAAACACATTTGTGCTCAAATTTGTGATGACCCTAAATTTGGTTTGTTTACATTTATTCTTTATCGAATTTATATTATATTCATAATTTATAATTATCTGTATTGGCTTCATTACCGGAATTGTTCTGGGTGTAACATTAAAAACCCAGAAAAAACTCAAACTAGGTTTCTAAATTAGGTTTTTAATTGCTTTTTTAACTAAATGTCGAATGCGCTTGACTTACTATTATTTACTTATTATAAATCTTGTTCTATATCTAATTTTGTAAACCCAATTCCAAGATTAAAAAACTTAGTAAGGGACCGATTCCAAATTCATAATTCTAGTATGTTCATCCACAAATTCAAAAACATAGCATGTACCGCACTTAAAGTTTTTTTATTTTTATTTTTTTTTATTTTATTTTCTTTATTCAGGAAACAACAGCTTTCTTAAATAACATAATCATAATATTATACATGTGTTAACACATTAGCCTAACAGTTTCCACTACTAGTTGGTACAGTTATATTTTTGTTGAGTAACAAAGTGCAAATAACTTACAATAAAAAGTTTAAACTAAAGTAGGTAGGTACTTTTAGCAAAATACAAAAACTAATAAAAAAAAAGAAAAGATAATTAAAACAAAGGCAGGCAAGTAAATACACTCGTAACAATTGATTTGATTGAAAGTAAATATTGTATTATTTGGTAACGTCATACTTTTTTTTTTTGTAAATATCGTTACTTCTATTAAAGCTATGGAGTGCCTTGCGCCCATTCTTCTTCACAACTAAAAAATTAGACGTCCTGAATACGTAGTTGGTAACAAATGTATGGACGATTCAAAAGCACTTAAAATATACATATATTTAAAAAAAATGACTTTGACTTTGACTTTAATGTATTATTTCTGATCGCCCAATAAAAGACTACGAAAACTCCCAAACTTTTCATGAAATATATCGATGTGATTGAATGTACTATTAAACTCATTTGCAGCTCTAATTATAAAACTATTACGTCTATAATTGGCTCTACAGAAAGGTGGAAAAAATGTTTGTTTTTTACGAGCATTTAGTCTTGAGCATTTAAACCCTATTTTACCTAGCAAGTAAGGAGAATCAACTAAGTTATTTATAATTTTATATAGTAGCACTTGGTCCCTATGCAGTCGCCGGGTTGACAAAGACTTAATTATATCTGTGTCGAAATCTTTAAACCTATAATTTAAACGCCTTTTAAATTTATTTTGGATTCTATCTAATAAGTTAATATATTTCGAATATAAAGGATTCCAGACGGTGGAAGCATATTCCAACTGAGATCTAACAAATGAATTATATAATATTATTAGTGTGTTAACATTTTTAAAATCAATACTCTGACGAAAAATAAATCCTAATAGTTTATATGCCTTACCTGTTACCTTATTAATGTGTGAGTCAAAGTATAAACCGCTATCCAAAAGTACTCCCAGCCCCCCAACCGCCTAACACTCTCGCTTTCGATCGCTTTGAAAGCGAGGCCCTCGCCTCGCTTTCTATTATAATATCGGAATATAATATCGAATAATATCGAAAGCTATAGCCTATAGCTTTTGATATTGCTTTCATATTGCTTTCGAAATGACAAGATGACGCCTCCTCCTCGCCTCGTTTTCAAAGCGATCGAAAGCGAGAGCGTTAGGCGGTCGACCCCCAGGTCTCTCACCTCGCTCACCCTATTCAAAGTTTTATTATTAATTTTGTAGTTAAAAGTAATTTTTTGCATTTTCCTCGTGAATGTAATGACATGGCATTTGTCTACATTTAGATGTAATTTATTAAAAATACAATATTCGGATAGACGGTTTAAGTCACTCTGCAGATTTTCACAGTCGTTACGGGACTTAATTACCGAATATATTTTAGTGTCATCAGCATATAATAATAGTTTCGAATATAGAAAACATTTGTTGACATCATTTATAAAAATATTAAACAATAGTGGGCCAAGGTGAGAGCCCTGTGGAACCCCGGAGGAAATAGGAATGAAGCTAGATGTGAAACCCTTACAAGTAACAGCCTGAGTTCTGTTTCTAAGGTAGGAAGTAAGCCACCGCAGTAAGTCACCGTGCACACCGATTGCTTCTAATTTAGAAATTAACAGTGAGTGGGAAATTTTGTCAATCGCTTTAGAATAATCAGTGTAAACAGCGTCCACCTGATGGCCCTCCTCCATAGATTCAAGCACAAAGTCAAGAAATTCACAGAGGTTAAGTTTCAGTGGATCGTTTAGCTATAAAACCATGTTGGTATACGGTTAGTAAAGGATTTATTACTGGACAAACAGAATCGTATATAAATTTCTCAAATATTTTAGGTAGTACTGACAGCTTGGAGATACCGCGGTAGTTGCGCACATTATGTTTATCGCTGCTCTTGTGTATGGGAACAACGAAAGATCGCTTCCAAGTAAGTGGCATTACTCCGCCAGACATTGATAAATTAAAAAGAAAAGCAACGGGGAATGACAATTGCTTACAGCATTTCTTTAAAAACTTTTTACTTGGAAATGTCATTTGCTAGGTTTTTGATGTTGTTTTCTTGGAGTACGGATGACACTTGCTAGGTTCGCGCATGTCCATAAGTCTAATTCTAATTGAGATAGAAATACGGTTGTTTTTGCATTACCTTAACATTTTGGGATCTTTATTGAAAAAAAACGCATTTTACAAAAAAATTCCCTTGCTAGGTTTTGATTTTGAACAGCCGCGGTGTCTGCTAATACTACTTAAGCTCATGGTAATAGCCACCAGATAGGTAAAGCATCCGCGAAGATCATTTTATGAAATCGTTAGATGTTGATGTATACTTTTGCAGGAAGCGAGATGGACGAAGACGAAATGATGAGTCCATCGGAGGACAGTAACGACTCCTGGACCACAGTCGAGGAGTACAGCTCCGAGTACATACTGCGATACGGCGTCAAGTATGTACTGGCAGTCAGTGTGCGGAGTGCGAGTTATATTAGCTATTCGAACGAGTAAAGTTGAAGCTGCAATTTGTATGGCAGTCGGAGCAGCGCCATTTATTGACCAACTTGTTTTTTTTATTATCTATGGGTAGGAGCTTGGTCATCATCTCACCTGGTGTTCAGTAATGATAAAGCTAAAGGTGGAATCGCACTTGATGTACTTCACCTGGAATTCTCAACGACTAAAACTGGTTATCTTATTTCTTAACTGTCGGGACAACAAAGATGTTATTATAGCGGTATACCCAGGCAGTTAGGAACTGCCTCGATGCCATACAAATTGTACTTACAGCTCTTTCGAACGGTAAATGAAATTCGCACTAGGCACCAATTTTGTATTGTGAATCTCGTGAGCTTGACTTTGCGGCACTAAACAGTCGTGTCGAGCGCACGTGAATCCGAAGTTTAAACATAATTGTTAACTTATGGTTATATCAATTAAAACTTTACCTCTTTATTAATATGTAGTATAGAAAGCTTCCTAATTTCCGTGTCTGTGTTCAAAATTGACTCCTTTATGTGACAGCTGTGCGCAAATTGAGAATGTGATAATTTATGATCTTTATGAAGCTTTAAGACTGAATAAACTAAAGGGTTCTTGGTTTTATATCTTTTTACACATCTATGAAGAAATGCTTGGTTTCCATCTCATCTGAAGATGATGGTAGCTAGCAAGGGAACTGGCTACAAGCCCCTACCAACCTAACGCAAGTAGATATACTATATGTACTTCTAGTTGAAAATCGAACCCAGGATCAGTGGGTTTTTATTACTTTTAGGACGATTAGTGCTATATAAAGACAATTACATTTTAATTAAAAACATGTACAAAAAAAGTCTTCTCAGTTTCTTGCTTGCTTTTCTTGATGGTTCTCTCAAATCCAAACTGGTGATAAATTCTAAGTTTTGATTTATAATTATTTGGAAACTCAGATATTTTTACGCCAATGGCCAAGTCTTATATGGGAAATGATAATAACATATTATATATAAGGTCACTTTTTATCAACTGCAAATATTTTGAAAAAACATCTAATTATATCAGAGAAATAAAGTCCTAGCATTTAAAAAAAAATCGGGCTAGTTTTTTTTTACTTTTCCTGACACAAAAATTGTAATATTTTTAAGAGCGGCCTCTCTGTCGGCTATTTTGAATGAAACTACGGGCACATGTAAGCGGTGAAGGCATTGCGGCTTCTCTGTTTCGGCTCCTTTGAATTGAAACTACCGAAAGTGCTTTATTTGTCTTTTTAATCGAAATTTCTTTTGGCGTTTTTCTTGAAAACTAGCGTATAAAAATTTAAGGTTTTTTCATAAAATTGTTTTATATTATGCTGTTGAATTTATCCTCAAAATATTTGCAGTTGATAAAATGTGCTCTTATATAACATAAACCAACGCGGCTAGCACACAATACATAGCACTGTATTACAATCGTATTGTGTCTAAATGATCTCTTATTTTTCTTTTAAAACTATTGGTACTTTTCTTTATATTTGACCGTACACTGTTATCTAATTTAATTACATAAAATAATAAAAAACAAGCATTCATTCACATTCAATTAACAACTTTGACCAATTACATAGTTATAAGATTCAATTTGTCAGTAAATATAATTTTATTTTGTAAATACATTGTTGTTATTAATATCATGCGTCATTGTTACCTTTGACCTTTTGAATCACTTAAATATTATTAAGTAAACTTACTCTCAATTGAACTCTATTGGTTGATTTCCACCCAGCTCAGCTCCGCTCCGCTTCAACGTCACCCTTAAGCTGATAAGAAATCGTTTCGGCATTTCAGTTTTCTGCTCGTTTTAACATGTGTACATTTGTGTATATTAAAACCTATTTTGAAGTGTCAATTAAATGTTTAGTTTTTTTATTCTTATTCCGTGCTAACTGGTGTCGCAGGATGAACGCGAGCGCTTCGTCGGGCGCTCTGGGTCCCGCGGCGCAAGAGAAGCCGTTCGCCTGCCCCGTGCCCGGCTGCAAGAAGCGCTACAAGAACGTTAACGGCATCAAGTACCACTCCAAGAACGGGCATAAGAAGGACGGCAAGTGAGTATTAAATAACACATGTTACTTAGGCCATATACAAAGGTGAGCTTACCTCTAGAAGACAGTTCTTTATTAATCCTTTATTTTCACAAAGAAATAACATATAAAACATGTTAAATAGGACATAATAATATACAAAGGTGGGCTTACCTCTAGAAGTCTTCCAGCCAACCCTAGCTGTGGTAGAGTAACCAAGTCTGCGGGACTATAGGGAGGGAAATAAACTTATTTGTTGGAGATGTCATGAGTTTCTGTAATTTTTTTCCTGTTATCCGACCTTTGTATTTTAGTTGTCAGCGTGTCACAACCGCCAGAGGGCGCTGCTTCAATGCCATACAAATTCTCGTATTCGTTTACGTGATCGAATGGCAAATAATACTTGCACTCGGCACCCTGTATTTTTGTTAGTGTACAGGGTGCCTAAAGGTATACATCTGTATACCTTTAAATTTTAGCTTTTCTCGCTGCAATTTTTACATTTTAACCCTATTCCTAACACTCGTGTACTTATATGTGTGTAGTACCGTATTCAAATTAATTGTTATCTTTTAATAGAAAGTACCCAATGTTGCCAACCCCTGACCAATACAATAAAAAGTTTATACCGGGACCTAAGAAACGTTTGACTACACAAGAGTATTTCTGGAAGAAATGGGTATCTACACATATGGTATTATACTCTTAGATGCTATTAGTGTAATTAGTAATGTTATTTTAAATTAATTATTGTTTTCCAAAGAACCCTTTATATGGGTTTACTAGCGTTT